>BLQM01000240.1:13515-25875 GCA_012489335.1 Triparma laevis f. inornata
CCCCCCCCAAAAAACCATGAATCGTTCCACCCTCTCCAACGCCTGGTCACTCCCCTCCCACCTCCCCGGAGATTTAGAGCGTTCAAAAACCAATTCGCTTATTGAAAGAAGGGAGGAAATGATTATTAACATGCCTGAGGATTTGGAGAGGTGAGGAAATGAATTAATTTTAGGAGGGGATGACGACGCAAGAGAGATAGAGTGGGATCAGGAGGTGCAGACCGTACCACAGTGTTTCACCGTCATTATCATAATCAGTCTACCCCCTTCCTCTCCCGTTTCCGGAATAAATTACCATCCCCGTAACCCCCCTTTTTTACGTGTAACCGTCTCAACTTATGTATTACTAACACGCCCTTCCCCTTCCAAGTTGGATAAAAACTTTGAGAACGTTAACCCTCCAGATAATCGAATCAATTAAAGACTGGCGTAAAGCTATTTCCGACATTGATAACCCTCTCGCTTTACCTTCAATCCTCTCCCAAGACGGGGAAACAACTCTACCTCCTAAATCAACTCCCCCGCTTCATTTTATTTGGAGAGGTTCTAATTATCTCCTAAAAATAATCGAATCACTTTCAACATTCCCTCCTCAAATCCTACCTTTCCCAGGTACACGTAATCCCTTCCTTCTCCCTCTCTCCATTGACGATCTATATAACACACCTAGTAAGTTTGTTAAGGGGACAGAAGAGGTTAAGGAGATTGAAATGCTTAGGTTTAGGAGAGCAAGTGGTGTTTTGGTTACGGAGGAAGGGTATTATGGATCAAAGAGTAGGCCTAGTACGACGCCTGATAAGAGAGGAAGAAGCAGGTGAGAAGACTACCGCGTCTTCTTTTTGTATATTGTTAATATTTTAACGTCGTTCCCTCCGTCCAACAGGAACAGAAAAAAAACCTCCTCCTCAAAAGCAATCTACCTTCCTACACGCTTAGAGAAATCTCCGTATAATAACCCTAACAACAGCCGTAGTAATTCAAGGACACGTAGAAGTCCAAGTCCTTACGACTCAAATATTCGACCTAGTACAACACCGAATGCAACACGTTCACGTGTTAGTGTTAGTCCTTCACCTTCGCACTATGAAGTTGATGAGGATACACAAGAAAGTGTGGAGGTTTCGCAGGAGGTTGCACTGAAGGAGACGGTGAAGGATCATATGATTTTCGTTAAGAGTAATGTCGTGGAGATGAGGAGGGGGTTGATGGAGTTGACTAAGACGCTTGCTGGTGAGTTAATTTTGGGAATAGCGGAGGGAGGTGATGAACGCAATACTAACACCTGAACTAACACAACATTATTAATTAATCAATCAGATCGAGGTATTATTGATAATGATACGACATCACATCCGTCTCACATCACAAATACACAATCACGTCCAACAACCGCACCAACCCCTTCCTCCCCCTTCCCCCTCAAATCTACCAAAATGAACACCGGGGGAGACACAATCTACGTCAACGAAGAATGCCTTTTATCAACTCAATTCTCACATAACACTCAACCAACAAGTATAATCCTAAAATTCCTACGTGGCGAAAAATCCAAACCAGATTCTCACTACGAAGATACTCGCGGAATGCCATTAAGAATAGAAGGATGGGATAAAAAACGTAAAAGGCGTATAACGCCTTTAATTGTCTCCGCTCTTGAGTGTGATCGTCTCTGCGGGAGCGTAGCGAGCGAATTATTTGAATTAAGTGATGTAGACAAGAAGGTTAGGTGTATTAAGTTCGCTAAGAACCTGTGTTTGAAACCGGTTGCGGAGGAGTTAGAAGAGTGGGAGGAGAGTGATGAGGAGGAGGTTACAGTTGTGGATGAGGAAGGTGATGATTCTACTATAGGTAAGAAGAAAAATTATTGCGCTTAACGTTAACACTAATATTTCTAACTACATTTACAAACACAGCTACTCTAGAAGACGAAGAATCTTCTACCACCTCCCATTCGACTCGCACTTCACCTCCTAAGAAAACAAAAATGCAGAGAATTGTGATAAAGAAACAGAGAACTATTAAGAGGTACCAACTAGTTTTAGTTAAATCACCTTCAAATCATATAACCTCAAAGTCAGACGTCCTCCTAAACAAAATCCGCACGAAAATAACCTGTAACTACAATCCAAACGATAATAATAGTATAACACTCTCCGTATCACGCTCAAAAAATAATTCACCTAACGATCGTTCAACTTTAACGTTCACTCGTAAACATTTGAGATTGTTATTATCAAATCATCATGGTCTCTACCTTCGTTCCTCCTATAAATTCCAATCTTTAATTGCAGTAGCTGATTTTCTTATTAAAAGAGTTGGTACTGTTACGGATTGGACGAGTGAGAGACCGTGTTTGGAGTTGAGTTTTGATAGGAGGATTGATTTACCACATGGGAATAATGGAATTTATAGATGTACGCAGGAGGGGGAGTTTTTAAGATTTGAGAGTATTAAGGAGGAGCATGAGCCGTTAATTATAAGTTTAGATGAGATTACGGCAATTTCAGCGGCTTCTGAGAGTAATGACGCGCCTTTAAATAATCTATTGAAGAAGCTCAATGATGGAAAGGTTGACCGTCAAATATTTTCGAGCACGGCTACTATTAGTGGAACACTTCAAAATGTTAACGTGCAGGTGAGACCCGAGCTTTCAGCGGAAGACGTAACAGCGCGTAATAATTCAGTTCAAGCAAATTCAATACCCCGTCGAACATTCTAACTCTCTCTCAGGTTCTACCAAATCAAGAATTCCTCTTCACAACAACACCATTAACTTCCACAATAAGCTCTTCCACCCCCTCCGTTAATTCATCTACGCCATTAATCTTGAGATTATCTGAAGCTCAAGAACTTCTTCCTAATGAAATAGTTTTGTTTAAGGCGAGAAATTGGGTGAAACTTGTTAAAGACATTTTACCGAATTTACTCTTCATAAAACCTCCACCAACCGGTATCCACGAAGAAAAAACTAACTTGTTACCTCTTTTACAGACAAAACTATATAAAAGCGTCCAGAATTTAAAGATATGCTTTAACGATTTAATGCCGGTTGTGGCGAGTGTGGAGATTGATAATCATACTAGTTTGAAGGATTTGAGAGAGATTATTGTTAAGCAGGTGAGAGCACATAAGTGTGAGGAGTGAACGAGGCTGAGAATTCTGTAGTAATAGGATTTGGTTGTAGACCGCGTTTCACTGCCAACGAAATTCTAACCCTTCGACTGTCGATCGTTCACGCAGCTCGATCCAAAGGACCTTCCGGATTCATTCAGAATTATGTACCATCAAGCGCCCACCTCCAAGAACCAGGAATCCTCTCGACTTGCGTTCGAGCTGCTACCGCTTTGCTCATTGAAGTGCAAGCAACTTCCAGACCGCGTGAGAATGATGGTTGAGAAAGAGCTTGAATTGAAACTGAAGGAGAAGATGGAGGAGGCAAGTAGAAGAGGCGCTCAGGAAAGTGGAGAGCGCGTGAATGGGCACCGCTCACGTTCGCGTTCACCTCGCCCTGAATCATCTGAAGATGAGGAGAGTGTTGCAGACGGAGGGCCTGGCATGAACGAGAAGAAGAAGGGGAAAAAGAAGAAAAAAAAGAAGAAAAAGGGGAAGGGGAAGGCGAAGGTTGGGGGGGTTAGTGGAAGTGGACATGGAGTGCTCTCGATTGACGTTGAAGAGGCTGAGGGGAGAGTGGGTGGTGGTGGCCGCCCTCGTGGTCGCAGCTTTGCGGGGTTAGGAGTTTTGTTGTCCCCGTCAAGCAAGCAGCGGAAAGAGAGCGAGAGCGCGGAGGTGGGGCCAGGACGTCAAAGGTGAGCCGAGGACGAAGCCCGGAGCGAGGAGGGGAGGGGGGAGTTAGAAATGAGGAGTTGGTTAGGGTGGTGGTGGTGGTAGCGGCGGAGATTATTGTTGCCAGTATAGTATTATCAGCGTCGCTAACTCGCTTCGCTCGCCTCAGTTCGCGCTCCCCCTCGCCCACCCCTCCCACAAATGCGCCCATGACCCCGCTGCAGGCGCTCAAGAAGCGCCAGCAGAGCATGCTTCTTATGAAAAAGAAGGGCGCTGGAGGGGGGAAAGCCGGACCTTCCCCAGACAAGAAGCCTAAAGGACCGGAAATGGTACCCGTACCAGTGGAAGCCACCGTCAGCGTCATGCAGGGAGGCGTGTACATCAAAACGGACAAGGACCTGACGGAGTTACTTGATCCTGGTACAGTTTTGAGGATTGCGCACCCGTTCGGACAAGATATGAAGATGTCCGCTGCGAAGCCGCCGCACGTTCTATTTAAATTGGAGGCTGAGAGGTGAGCGAGGAGCGAAGCGAGGAGTGGAGCGAAGCGAGGAGTGGAGCGAAGCGAGGAGTGGAGCGACAAGATTACGAAGGCGTCGTGAATACAACGAGGAGCGAGTCCAAATGAACTCGTTCAATTCGTCGCTTCGCTCCTCGGCTCGCTTCACTCGCCGCTCCTCGCATTAGAACATTCTAAGCTAACTCGTCGCTTCGCTCCTCGCTCTGGCTTCGTCCTCGGCTCGCTCCGCTCGCCGCTCGCCGCTCGCCGCAGGCTCGCCAAAGAAAAGAGACACAGAGATCGAGAGCTCAAGCACATGAACGACGAGGACATCAACTGCGCCGAGTACCGCCCTGATACGGAAGAAACCACCCCAGTGCCGCAGTTCCTGTTGGAAGAGATGACGAGGCACAAGGTTCTGATCAAGAAACTCCAGGCCCAACTTCAGGAAAAGCTCATGGCGGGGGCTCCGGCAGCGGGGTTGGGAGAGGTGAGGGCGAGGAGCGAAGCGACGAGCTGGGAATACGTTAATGCCTTTCGTTATGATACTCTATTAGGAGCGAAGCGACGCGCATTAAGAATATTCTAAACTAACTTCGCTCGCTAATGCTCCTCGCTACGCTCGTCGCAGGTATCGGGCTTCAAAAGTTTAGCCCACGTGGCCACCCCGGTGGTGAAAACGCAGGCCCCTCCGATGGACACGTTGAGGGGCGAAATCTTCACCACCCACCACTTCACCCTCGTCGAACCCTTCAACTACTACAAGGCCAGTAAAAAGCCCAATGAAAAGAGTAGCAACTTGACGGGCCCCACGAAATCTACCAAGCAGTCGCCCAAGGTGGTGATGAGCATGCGGAGAAGCCGCCGTTCCCCCTCTCCCGAGAAGGGCAGAAGCAAGGAACCAATCTTCAAGAGGCCTAGCAAGATCGGAGAGGGCGTCAGGCGGGTCGCCTCCCCTTCTACAGTTTTGTCCGACGGTAAAACTCCCATTAGTACTATTTCGAACATGGCGAAGTTAGCGGCCCTTGCCGCCGAGCCCAAGCCGGAGCCGAACGAAATGGTGGGCAAACTCAGGATGTGGAAGCTGATCCCCAAGAACAGGGACAACAGGCGAAAGTGGCGGGTCGCGTTTGATAACTTAGAGGTGCCGTACGGAGGTACGAAGTTGCGAGGAGCAAAGCGACGAGCTGGGAATGCGACAATTACGTTCGTAATGAGTCTCTGTGAGGAGCGAAGCGACGAGTAAAGCGTAGTCTATGAACTCGGAGCGAAGCCGAGTAAAGTAGAGACATGCTTTCTATGAACTCGTCGGTCAGCTCCTCGCCGGAAATGCGACAATTACGCTCGTAATTCACCCACCCTACTAGCTCTAGTCTAAATGCTCAAGTCATTTTCATTCGCTACGTAATTCTAACTCTTTAACTCAAACTTCGACTTGCTACGCTTGTCGCTCGCAGGGGACTTTGTCAAGTCCTTCAGCGTTGAACGTCACTTCAGCGTGAGCATCAAATGGATGGAGTTGGAGGAGTGGTGCAGGGACGTTTTCCCGAGCAGCAGCACTGAGCGGCAGCAGCGGGTGAATTACTTTGCGAAGCTCGAGTCGTCCACGGTCTTGGACGAGGCGTACAAGAGTATATGTGCGACGACTCCTCCTAGCACAGAGGTAGACGGCACCAAGTTTAGTAAATTTATGCGCGAAATTGAGCTCTTTCCAGAATCACAGAGGAGAGCGGCCAACACGCACATTGACCTCGCGTTCACTCGTCAGGTGGCCAAGCGCAAGGCCGAAAAGGATAACGAGACCGCGAACAACAAGAAGAGTAACAACAACACTGGTAATACTCGATGCGTTGACATGGAGGGCTTTTGCCACGCGGTCATGGAGGTGAGGCGAGGCTGTGCGAGGAGCGAACGACGACAAGCTGATAATACTGGTTGTAGCTGGCCTCCGCCGCTTTCGTCACTGCGCTATTCTAACTCGTCAACGCCAATCTTAATGCGTCTCGCTATCGTGCTCTCGTCGTAGATCGCCTTGCTACGCTTCCCCCAGTACGTCAGCACCAACGTACCCGGCGGCGAGGCCCTGGCCCTGACCGAAACCCTGCTGGACTACGTGTGCATGCTGCCCGACATCAACAGGCGTTGCTGGAAGGAGGCCAAGAGCATGGCGATGCGGGAGGAGGCGCGAGTGCAGTGCGCTACGATTAGGATCCAGACCGAACTGCGCCGGGTCGACGTCAAGCACAAGTACAAGCAAAAGCGCGTTAGTAGTATAAGTATTCAGAGGGCGGCGAGGTGCAGAATCTACTGGGTTGCGCAAGAGGAGAGGAAGAAGGTGTTGCTGTTCGACAGGTGAGTTACTACTGAGAGGACGAAGCCCAGCGAGGAGCGAAGTGACGAGCTGCTAGTAGCTGGTCTCCGCCAGTATCACCGCTACGTAATTCTAACTCGTTAACACAAATCTTGATGTGACACGCTACGCTCGTTGCAGGATCATTAGGCGCAGGTACAACGCCGCGAACATGATCGCGAGGGCCTGGAGGGCGCACGTTTGTTGGGAGGCGTACATGACCGAAATGAGGCAAAAGCTGGCAGTGGAGCGCCGACGAATGGACGAGTACAGGAAGCAGCTAAGGTTGAAAAGGGAAGAACGCGAGCGCTGCATTCTGCACAGGGAGACGACCACAATCAACGGAGTGCTGTGCCAGGTGAGTGCGGTTCTGCGAGGACGAAGAACAGCGAGGAGCGAAGCGACGAGTCGAATAACACGATACTGAGACGTTTCGCTCCTCGTTTCATCGCTATGATATTCTAACACGACTCGCTTCGCTCGCCACTCCTCGCTACGCTCGTCGCAGATCACCTGGAGCAAGAAGGACGTGAAATTAAGCAGTTTAGACATGACCGTCGTCATGACCGTCTACCACGCGCCAACCGCTGGCGTGTTCAAGTTCGAAATCAGCGAATCTGAGATGAAGGCGTTTGCCGAGAGGGACAGGCTGCTCAACAAGTTCAGCTACGGAGAAGTCCTGGACGTGAGGAATTTGGTCAAGCTTAAGACGAGGCTGAAGAGCAGAGTCAAGACGCAGGAGTGGCACGGAGTTATGAGGCAAATCCCCACCTTCAAGTACAGCAGAAAGGTTCAGTCGGAGAAGGGCGTCATCATGCTCAGTAGAGGCTACCTCATTTCCCACATGGCCGTGGACAAGAAGAAGAACGTGCTGGTGCCGATGAAGGGCAAACTGTACATTTGTACGGCCTACCGCAGCACCGACCAAATTACATTCTTGGCCTACGACCCCAAGAGTTCCAAGAACTTGAGGGCGAGGTGAGGACGAAGCCCAGCGAGGATAAAGCCAAGAGAGGAGCGAAGCGAGGAGCATTAAGAACATTATGAACTACGAAGAGCGGAGCGACGAGATTACGAAGGCGTCATGAAAACAACGAAGAGCGAGTCCGAATGGACTCGTTCAATTTGTCGCTTCGCTCCTCGCCGGGAGTACTATATTAACGGTCATTATTCGTCTGCGTTAGTAGCTTCAAATACAACAGCAACATAAATATCATCGCCACGCATTTCTAACAAATTATCGCCAACTTTCACGCGACTCGCTACGCTCGCCGCAGTGTCAGCACCAACTTGCTCAACTCGTGGATAAGGAAGGAGGAAATCAGCAAGATCAAGCAGGCCGAGAACAAGAGGAAGCAGTGCGTCGCCGACGCGCATAAAGTTTTACAAACCTATATCATCGGGGTCAAGTACGAGGATGAGAGGATCTACGAGTGCATGAAGATCATCGACGAGTGGATCACGGAAAGGAAGAAAGACGGTGTCAGCGTGGATTTGGTAAGCCAAGCCGCAGCTGCAGCAGCTGCTGCTGGGGGGGACGGCACGGCCAACCCCCCTCTGTCCTCGAAGAAGAAGAAGAAAATGACGAGCAGGCAGATTCAGCTCGCCGCTGTGGACAATGGCGGTGGTGATGATGACGACGAAGATGATGAGATCCTTCCCAGCACCGAGATTGTTTTGAGGGCGGCAGAGAATGAAGAGGGAGGTGGTGACAATCCCCAGGACGACCAGAAGCCCGAGCCCGAGCTGGAAGAAGTGGAGGTCGAAGAAGAGCCGGAACGGATTGCTATTCCCCCGGAAATGCAGCTGCCGATTGGGGACATTCTGGGCAGAAATGAGGACATCCCAGACATGGACGATCCGTTCTTGTTGAAGCCAGGGAACGAAGCACAGTTGGTTGTGTTTTTGTTGGACCATCTGCACGTCTTCGTGGGCACCAAGAAGGGGTCTAAGATTTCGTACAGCAAGAAGCACATCTTGATGTTCCCCCACGACGTGCAGAACGTTGTGAGGAAGCTGAGTGCGGAGAAGTTGCAAGGGTTATGGAGAATGCGCCAAGCAAGGAAGTACATCAAGAGGACTATTGTTGAGAGGTTCGAGAAGAGATTCAACAGGAGGACGGCGACGTACTACTACATTGATCCTCACTGCAGGCTCATTTTCACGCACAAGCCCATCGGCCTGGGCAAGGACGACCTGGAGATGCCGGAGGACGTTTGGATCATCGACGAGGACGAGGAGGGCAAGAGGATGTGGATCAACCCTTACTACGGACTGGAGAGTTACCTGTCGCAGAACGAGAACGCGAAGGTCATACAGAAGTGCGTGAGGATGCACCTCGCTGCTGCTCTTGGCAGTCCGACGATTGGAGAGATGATTCGCGCGATCAAGTTCCAGCGAGAGGCCGCCGAGCGCTACGAAGAGTTCCCTGACAAACTTTCGTCTGTCGTGAACTATGCTTTGTTGCTGCACACGCACGAGTTCGATTTGGAAACGGCAAAGGTATTGTACCAAGATGCCATGGCAATGAGTCCGGAGAACCCAGTGCTTTTGAGAGCTTACGGATTATTCAGGATCATGACTTGCGAGGCGCCGAGGCAGGAAGTGTGGGAGAAAAGTAATGAGATGTTGAGGGCCGCTTATTTGAGGGACCAGAAGGGAGAGAAATTCGCCATGTGCGACGACGCCTTCTTTCACTTCAGCGTTGTCCAGCAGCCGAATCACAGACTTGCTCTATTGAACTACGCCTTGAGCAACCAGTGCATCCACGAGAACTACGAGCTTGCAGACAGGCTCTACAGGATGGCTCTTAGAAAAGGTGAGAAAGATCATATGTTTGTGGAGGTGGAGGAATTGATTTCTAACTCGTCGCTTCGCTCCTCGCAGCTCCTAATGACAAACTCGTCAATAAGAACTATAGCGACTTCCTGGAGCAACAATTGCCTGGAGGCCTGTACTTCAGGGAGCACATTGGGCCGAACGGAACCGTGGAACAGCGGAGTGGGGTCTATGAGGAGAAGCCCGAGTGGGGAGAGTGGGTCGTGAAGTTCGACTCTGAGGCTAGGGATGCTAGGTTCGCGAAGTTCTGGTTCAACAAGCTCACAAACAAGACGCGCTGGGTGGAACCGGAGTGGGAGGCGGTTTGGAGGAACAGGGTGAAGCGGTCCGTGGAAATTAGGCAGCTCGGAAACTTCAAGGAGTGGTACGATGAGAAACTCAATTTGACGTTCTACCAGGATATTGAGTACGAGAAAGCACAGGACGCGAAGAAGGGGCTGGGATTGGGATTGGGAGTTGGGGATGACTTCGAGGAGAGGGCTGGGGCAGGGGAGGTGGAGTTTATGCTCGAGAATCCTTTCGGAGATTCTGACGATGAAGAATGAGAAGAGGGGGGATTGTGTGATAAAAAGAATAAAAACTGTGTATACTACTTTTGTGATAACTAACTACTTCTATATTATGCTATACTATTCTATTTCTAACTTCTTACTTCCCCTCAACTCTTCGAAATAATCCGATCGATTGTACTGTCCCTGGCACCCCTTTCCCCCCTGTCATTTCTCCAACTTCCAGGAAGAAGATCAAATATTGGACTCACTCAAAACTACGCAATTGAGAGACGGACGTAAGATTTCAAGTCAGTTCAGGTTAAGGGGATACTTTCTCTGAACCGGTGCCAGAGCCCCGATCCCGTTCGAGCCGAGCCGTGCCCTAAGTAATTCAGAGCTTGGACGGCACCCCAACCCAATTCTCCATCCATGTCCTTCCCTCCTCCTCCTCCAGCCTCCCCCCCGCCAACGACAACGCCGCCGCCAACCCAACCAGACAAAAATTAAGTATCGTACATGCTCCCGAACGGGACGATACTTGAGTACACTCCTACTTTAGAACAAAAAGTAGGCCCGTGGCGGCGTCGGGGGGAACACCAAAGATGATTGACGAATCTTGCGTGATATCATACAACACTGAGATTGCCGCTTTGGCGTCTGCAGAGGCAGGGAGGGCCGGATCTCAAAAAGCAGAGAAGTTGCTCCAGACGACGATTGACCTGAACGACGACAGCATGAAGCCAAATCAAGTTACTTACACTAGCGTGATCAACGCTTGGGCGAATGCAAGGGCGTGAAGCGACGGAGCTCAAAAAGCAGAAGATTGGCTTCAGAAGATGATTGACCTTAAGGACGACGACACGAAGCCCAATGATAGAACTTTCAATAGCGTTATCAAGGCACTTTCAGGAGCAGGAATGTTTGGTTCATTCAACTCGACTTTGGAAAACATGTCAGCTTTTGGTTTCCTGCCTAACGCGATAACATTCACCGCGATCTTTTCGGGCCTTAGGGGAGCGCGGATTGACGATGTTTTGAAGTATCTCGATCTTTCTGAATCGTGCAATGTAGCGTTAGGTGCTGCGCATGTCAGAATATTAGACAGATGGCTCGGCGATCCGCAAGTTCGGTCGTGGTTTGGTGAAAGGAACTTGGATATCTACACATGCATGAGCCATTAAAAGGCCGCAGAGGTGGAGGTCGTGGTGGCGGAAGGCAAAACGGCGGTAGAGGAGGTTGTGGAAGAGGTCGTGGAGGTGGTCGTGGAGGTGGTCGTGGACGAGGTAATTATAGCGGTGGAGGTTCTTACGGCGGTCAAGGATTTGCGCAAGACTACGGTCAAGGCGGAGACGCGATGTCATATAATTCTGGATACGTCGACGATGGAGCAAACGCAGTTTATTACCAACAACAACCATACCAGACCGCCTGGACTCCTCCGCCCTGCCATTTCTTCGCAGAGGGGACTTTGCTTCAAAGGAGACTCCTGCCGTTTCTCCCACGAAATATGAACGAAGAACGAGGAGCGAAAAGCGGCGAGCGAGGAGTGGGTGGAGGGGGGCGGGGAAGCGAAGAACGAGGAGCGAAGAACGAGGAGGAGCGAAGAACGAGGCGCGAAGAGTGGCGAGCGAAAAGTGGGGGGTTAGGGTTATAATAAAACAAGCCGAACGAAAACGATAATTAATTTAATGATCGAAAAACAGATTTGTGAAACTAAATGAACCTTTTCTTATTCACGCAAACACCACCTCCCCCACTCCTCCCCCCCTCCCCAAAATAAACCCCCAAATAACCCACTTAACCAACATTCCCATACGCTCCCCCCAACCACTCATTAACAACCGCAATAATACTCTTATGCTCAATCGCACTCGCCGCAATAACCGTAATCAACCCCATCATCGCCATCCTCCCGTTCATGATCTCCGCTTCCATAGTAAGTCCCGTTTTGAACTCGGGGATGATCCCGTACGGTTTTTCATCTGCGACGACGTGTTGACGAGGAGCGGTGAGCGAAGCGAGCCGTGTTAGAAATGCATAGCGACGAAAGTGATTGAGCATTTAGACTAAAGCTATATGGCGCTCTGTGACTCCCGTGATCCTCCCATTCCCAGCTCGTCGCGTTCGCTCCTCTTAGTTTCTCACCTTCTTCACCATCTTTTAATAAAAGCTGATCAGAAAAAGGTAAAGGCGCCAGCGCAGCGCAAACGCTCATAACCAGAGCGTGAACGTTGGCGATCAAGACAATGGCGCGTTCGTTGGTTAGGGTTGTTTTGCCGGAGATTGTGGCGAGGGTACCCCATTGTTTGAGGTCGAGGGGGAGGTCGGCGTCGGGGATGAGGTTGTGGCCTTGGGCGTAGGCGGTTGCGCAGATTACGACCCAGCCGAACTAGTGGGGG
>BLQM01000240.1:50083-72697 GCA_012489335.1 Triparma laevis f. inornata
CTCCTCCCCCCTCTCCCGCCCTCCCCCCTCTCCTCTACGCCGCCAACGACCTCTACCTCCCCTCCTCCTCCGATCTCGGTACCTACGAAACCCGCGAGGCCCTCTCCTACCAACGCCTGCTCTTAGCGGAATCGGAGAAAGTTTTAGCCGTCAAGCCTGCTATCTTATCCCGCCTTCCTAAAATTCCGGATTCCTCGGATTACGATGATCCGACGGAGATATTTGATATCCTGAGGCCGCCGAGTTCGGCCTACGAATATTTTCGTTTTGAGCCTCTCAAGATTTCTTTCGAAAGAGAGCTCGTGCGGATGGAATGTTTGACGGGGGTTTGGGGTTCAAGGGGAAAGGAGACGGAGGAGGGGAGGTTCTGGTTCGATGAGGAGGTGAGAGACGTTTGAACGCGAAATAAAACGAATTAAACGTGCTCAATGATGATATATTCAAACAAACAGGTATTCTTCTGATCAAGACGACTCCCACGTGTAAACGTAAGAGGAGCGTCATGCAGAGACCCCAGATGGCGCAAAAGTGGCAGCAATAATGCGACTGAGAGCACACCCAACAAACAACGAACAAAAATTACGAACTTTCGCTCCTCCACTCTAACGCTCAACCTCCCGCAGGGCTCTGCCGAGGGCGGTTCGTGCGTCTTCCAAGTCACCCCGAACTCCACCTTGCACCTAATAATCCTTTTCTCCTGCCCCCCCTCCGCCATCGCATCCTACGTGAAACCTCCTCCCTCCAAGCCTCGCTTCCACCTCTCCCACTCACGCCAACCCACTACCATGAAAACCCTCCTCTCTCCCCTCAATGCCGTTTTCGCCTACGCCGTCGTCCCGCTATGCGACAAGGGCGAGTTCGTACTGCCGATCTTTCGTTACAATACGCTGGCGGGAGTGAAGCAGGTTTTCGATCATATCTCAGGCGACGCGCCGGGAGACTTAGCGAAAGGTGAGAAAAATGATTGGAGCGATTTTGAGAGGAACGTGCTCGATGATGATATTTTTAAAATTCTGTTCAGCATCTCTGATTACGGCCACTCCCGGTTTAGGCGAACGCGAGAGGAGCGCCATGCAGAGAATCCATATAATCCAATAATGGCAGCAATAATGCGACTGAGAGCACAAAACATGACACGCGCAAGTAACTGCGATAATTAATTTTAAGCATTTTATACTAACTCGTCGCTTCGCTCGCTCCCCATCCCATAGGAGGCTCCATCACCCTAGCCGTCCACTCCATCAACCCCGCAACGTCCTCCCTCACCACCCTAACTGGCCAGACCTTCGGCTCCGGCCGCCACGCCCAGACACTCCACCCCTCCTGTCTCCCGCTCCCTCCTCCGCTCTTCAACCTCCAATCTCCCCATACCATCTCAGTCCGCCCCGTCTCCCTAATTGCCGCCGTAAAGCGAAACATCTCCATTTCGCTGACGGTCCACTGGACTGACTCCGACGCCGACGCCAACACCCTCTCCGAACGAATAAGTTGCATCCTCACTTCCCCCGCAGAAGGAGAGGAGACCGAACTCGTCGACGAGCTATTCAGCTCCGTCACCCACAACACCACCACCCATCAGTGGTGGGAGAGCTGGCACGTTCTGGTGCCTCCTCGAACGCTGCCGAGCCAGGTTCTCGTGGGCGTTTTACACGTCCACAATCTTAAGCTCAAACGTTCAGCCGATAAAACGATAGTGGAGGTGAGTTGGGAATACGATAATTACGCTCGTACGAGGAGCGAAGCGGCGAGCATTAAATACATTCTAAACTAACCCGTCGCTTCGCTCCTTGGCTCGCTTCGCTCGCCGCTCGTCGTTTCGCTCCTCAACTCGCTTCGCTCGCCGCTCCTTGCAGTACCTCGGCTCCGCCATCGTCAACCTCCGCGATTCCGCGACCGTCCCAGTCGAATTCCTCGTGACCGACGACGACAGAGTCCACCGCATGGACAACGAGAAGGTCAAGGAGGTGATGGAGCTGCAGATCGACATCTTGCGCACGCCCTCCATCGCCGAGGAAATCGAGGACGTCTACCGCCTCGGCCCCAAGGCGCCGATGCAGGATTGGGCGCCTTCGAAGATGAATTGGAGGGAGGAGGACGACGTTGAAGTCGTCAAGGCGCTCGCGCGGATATGTAGCGTCGAGGGGAGGATGTTGTGGAGGGAGATCAGGGAGATCTCCTCGGTCATGGTCTTGAGCATGGTGAGATTTGATGATTTATGTGCTCGATGATGATATATTTAAAAGTTTCGCTTTACGTCTGATCAAAACGAATCGCATTGGGCAACCGTGAGAGGAGCGTCATGCAGAGACTCCAAGTCTGGCTACAGCGGCGGCAATAATGCGACTGAGAGCACACAACGTTCATAAACATAAACAACACCACCACCAACCTTCGCAATTCTAACACAACCCCACGAACTCCGCCCAGACCTCGGGCCGCCTCGGCTGCCCGGACCCGGCGTACATGGACCCCCAGAACCCCACCGCTCTCCGCGTCAACGCCCTCGCCGTTCTGATGGTCGTGGCCTCGAAGGCCGCGGGGTGGACGTACAAGGGAGGCTTGAAGAGCGAGAAGGTACGAAGTCGCGAGGAGTGAAGCAATTACGTTCGTAATTCATCTGCGCTAGTAGCGTTAGTCTAAACGCTCAAGTTGCTTTCATTCACTAAGTAATTCTAACTCGTTAACTCAAAACTTCGATTCGCTACGCTCGTCGCTCGTCGCTCGCAGTTCGTCAAGCTCTTCTCGGCCCTGGTGACCGACCGACGCGGCTGGGGAGGCAAGGTCTTCGAATCCGCCGACGACGATGAGAATTACGGCTCCGACTCCACCCCTCCGTCCCCCGTGTCAATCCCAACTCCACCCAAATCGCCCTCGACCTCCCCGACAAACCTACACTACCAACTCTCCCCCGACTCCTCCTCCCCTAACGAGTCCCCCGTTTCCTCCTCCAACCGGAAGCGTTGCAATACCTTCCCTGCAGACGACACGTCCTCTTCCCCCGAGCCCTTTTCGCCCAGTCCGGGAGCAAAAGGCAACCGTCACAGTCCAACGTTCAATACGTACGACGACTCCTTGACCAATTATAACTCCGCGCCTCTGTCCACCATCAAGGAGGTGAGAATTTTTAATGCGCTGTTTAGCTGTTATACACCAATTGCACAAGTAGCTTCAGTTTCAACGTCGACGCCGCTTTCGTCGCTTCTCGTTTCTAACTCGTTATCGCCAATCTTCATGCGACTCGCTTCTCTCGTCGCAGATTGCCGACGACGATAGGTCGAGCTACAGTTACAGCTCCACGCCGAGTGAGCGGGTAACTCCCGTCAACATGTCGCCCGTCAACGAGGACATGCCCAGCATAGATGACTCTGGCGACTTCGTCGTGAAGAAAAAGGGACCCGTGAAACAGATGAGGGTTCCTCCTCGCCCACCTCCCTCGCCCCCGCCCTCCTCCTCCCCAAAGAGGAGGACACCCGCGCAGCCGCAAGCGCCCTCAGGCTTCCTTGAGAAGATTGGGGCCAACCTGGGCCTCTCCGCGGCATCTCTCTCCGACGATCTGACCGGAGAGAAGAACGAGGTCGGTGTGAAACACCACCGCAAGACCAAAAGCGTCTGCAGCATCGACTGGAGCACCCCCGGAGGAAACAACATCCTCGCCGCCGCAACTGGGAACCCGCCCCATCACGGCAAAACGCCGTCGCTCCTCAGTACGTCCAACTCTGGGAGCTCGGACTCCAGCTCCACGGCTCTATCGCCCGTCAAGCACCAGCGCCAGAGGACTAGCGGCGGTGGTTTCCTTTCCTCCTTCCTTTCCTCCATCCACTCTCCGAAAAACACCCCGAAAGAAGAGCCGAAGAAAGCCAACCCGCCTCAAACCAAAATTACAGCCACCGCTACAATCGACGGCGACGTACTTCATCTCCCCCAGCACAGCAACACCATGGAGAACCTCCAACCCGGCGAGGTGAGCTGAGAATTCTGCTAATAGCTCCTTCGCTACTCATTTCTAATAGCGGCGAGCGAGGAGCGAAGCGACGAGTTGGCGAAAACGCATTATCGTGAGACGAAGCCCGCAGCGAGGAAAGAGAAGCGAGGAACAAAGCGACGATGTTTGCGCTTAAAAATTCGGCTCACGCTCTCAGCTTCAACACTCTTCATCTAACACGGCTCGCCTCGCTTCGCTCGCCTCTCCTCGCTACGCTCTTCGCAGCTCTGGTGGCCATACCTCTACGAGGTCATCATTTACCAGTGGGCGACGTTGCTCTCTTCCCAACAACGCCTGATCGACACCGGCCAGATCCCCGATCAGGCTATTCACGCGGCGTGCGTGATCGGCAAGGGCGTGACCATCTCATCCGCGCCCATCATGTTCGAGATCCTCAAAATCTCGCTTTGCCGTCACGTAACTTTCCTGTCCGAGGACAAAAATAAGCCGAATCCGAGGGTGTCTCTCCCCTCCCCCCTGATGGACAATCTTGCCTCCCTCGTCGGCTCGTTGACAAAAGCGTGCATCGCGCCTCGTAACTTCGACAAAATAAGTTCAAGGCGCATCGCGAGGGAAGTCAACAACAAGCTTGTCCTGTTCATCAGCGACTTGTTTGACTTCCTGCAACTAGTAGACGTTCAGCGCCTCATCAACGTATACTTTACTGAGTTCTCGTCCATCAATCATTCCGCTTCAGGCGTTTCAAAATTAAACGTCCGGTACTCGAGCGAGCTCTGGGAGCTGAGGCTCGATGCCGTAAGCGTCCTCTCCGAGACGCCGGACTACGGGGCGCTCAACCTGCCTCTTGCGGACAGGTGAGACGAAGCAAGGGGCGACGAGCGAAATCGATATTGACAATTCTAACTCGCCACGTAACTAACCACGCTTGTCGCAACACAGCTGGGAGGAGAAATACCTCGAAATTTCGGATCAGGCGCACCGCCATCCCCGCACGAAAAACAAGAGGCGCTTCTTCTTCAAGAGCGCCCTTGACCAGATAAATGCGGCCATGATCCCGCCCCCGAACTACGCCACTAATGAGGTCAGTTCGCACTGGCTGGCCACCATATTAGTCCACCAGAGCCTCGCCGGTATCGAGGACGGCGACTTCTCGGCACGTTCAAAGGTGGCGGAGATTTTGCTCCACCTCCTCTCCAAGCACTCGAGGGAGGGAGCGAAGGGGCAGCGCAGTGCCAAGCTGGCGAGCATGTACGTGCCGGTCTTGCAGCTGCTGACGTCGCACGTCCAGCTCCTCGCCATGGACGACGCCAAATCTGTCTTCCGGAGCAATCTCCTCAGCGGCTTCCTCTGGATTCTCCAGACTTCCCCTCCTGAGCTGCTCGGCGCGCTGTGGCGAGACCTGCTCATGGGAGCGCAGAACTGCGGCAAGTTCGAGTTCCTCCACGAAGAACTCGACCGGAAGTCAGGCAAAGACTCAGACACATTCTCGCCCATGGTGCAGCAGATCTTCGACCTGTTGAACCTGTCGTTGGCGAGCCTCGAGTACGAGCCCGCTGGGAGGGATCCGGGCAAGGCGAAGAACGACGCGGAGGTGAGATAGACATGGTGGTGGAGGGATTTGATTGAGAACGTGCTCGATGATGATATATCTAAAACTAGGAGTTTATATCTGATAACGGCGACTTCCATCGGGCAACCGTGAGAGGAGCGTCTTGCAGAGACTCCAGAGATTTCTACAGCGGCGGCAATAATGCGACTGAGAGCACAACCATCCCCTCGTTCGACCTCATCCCCCCCTCAACGATAACAATTCTAAAACCCCCCAAACGTTCGCACGCTCACGCTCGCAGTCCCAGCGCATGTGGTTCTCCCACGACGCCTGCCTGATTGTCGTCTCCACCGCCAGGAGCATCCTCAAAGAGCTCCTGTTTGTGATGGATCCATTGAGCAGCCTGCTGGGCGAGAGCACGGATTTGCGTTCTCGCCACATCGTCCACTTGCACCTCGACAGCAGCAAGACGGGGCCGTTCTCCGTGGCCGACGTAGCGTCCATCGTGAGGACCATCGCGTCCGTGTACTTGCACGGTTTGAGCTTGCACATTTCCGACGCCGCAGCAACTGGCCTCATCGCGGCGAGCGTTGAGCTGTTGAAGGCGGTCGGGTTGAATATGTTTATCCTGTCGCTCCAAGACTCCCTTCAGGATTGGATGCGTATGCTTCTCCTGCACTCCGGCGCTCGTCGCGCCACGGTTCGCGTCCAGGCGCTGGAGTTTCTCGTTCTCTTGTTACGCGCGTCCTGGACGACGTTCGGAACGCTGTCCAAAATACGACTTCCCGCTCTCGCCATCTTTGCCGAGGTTTGCGAGAAGATGGCGCAGCCGCACTTGGCGTCCGACCACGCCAGGTGAGGAACTGTGAGGAGCGAAGTGACGAGCTGGGAATACGATAGTTGCACTCAAAATTCAGCTGCGCTTTTAGCTTCAGTGTAAACACCGACGCTCCTATCGCCGCTACGCAATTCTAACTCGTTAACTTCAATCTTCATGCGACTCGCTACGCTCGTCGCAGCGTCATTCAAGCCTTGGCCCCCATCCTGAAATCCATCGAAAGGATGGAGGAATCCAGCGTCAGCCGCAACTTAGCGTTCAAGGCCGCGCTCCACCGCTTCGCGGCGCAGTTGCACGCGATTTACCGCGGCTTCCTGGCCTCGGTGCAGAGGAAGTCCACAACCTTCAATGAGGTACGAAGTCGCAAGGAGCGAAGCGACGAGCTGGGAATGCGATAGTTATTTTCGTAACTCGTCTGCGCTAGAAACTTCAGTCACGACAGCGACATCATTATCACCGCCACGCAATTCTAACAAATCAACGCCAACTTTCATGCGACTCGCTACGCTCGTCGCAGGCCACCGAAGAGGAGTTGATGGCCGCCGCCTCCTGCTACGACAAGTACGAGCTGCCATTCCACCGCAGCTACTGGCTGCATTTGTTGGCCGAGCTGCACGAAGAGAGGAAGCATTTCGCAGAGGCTGGCGCCTGTCGTTTTGAAATTTACGACACTTTGAAGCGCGCCTCCGAGAGCCAGGCCAGGTGAGGAACTGGATGTTCGACTACGCTAGTAGCTCTAGTCTAATGTCGACGCCACTATCACTGCCATGCAATTCTAACTCAATTAACGGCAATCTTCATGTGACTCGCTACGCTCGTCGCGCAGGATCTGGAACCCTCGGCCCTTCGCAAGGTGGGAAGCGTTCCACCGTCGCAGCGGGGGCTACGCGCAGAATCAGCCGAGGACGCTGGACGACGCGGAGCTGGCGGCGGATATCGAGGCGAACCTGGTCGTCGCCGGCGAGCTCTTCAAACTCGCGGGAAGTAAGAAGGCCAAGGCGACCTTCACGTTAGCCGCAGACTTGTTCGCGTCGCGTTTCGACGACGACGGCATGAGGCGAGCGTACCTGATTTTGTCCACATTGGGGAAGAACAAGGTCCCCATTCTGGAGGCGCACCCCGAGAGTCCGAAGATCTCGAATTTGACTGGGGTGAGTAGTTTGTTTGAGGAGCGAATTTTGAAATGAGGACGTGCTCGATGATGATATATTCAAACAATAGTAGGAAGGTCTGATTACGGCGACTCCCAATTGCGAATAGTACGAGGAGCGTCATGAAGAGACCCCAGACACTTCAAAAGCGGCAGCAATAATGCGACTGAGAGCACAACACGATCGTCACACCTCGTCTCCCTCAACGAATAAAAATTCTAAGCCCTCTACACTCGCAATCGCTTCGCTCGCGCAGATCGCAGTCAACCCGTCTCCTCACGCTCCTTCGGACTGTGGCACCTTCTTCCGCGTCTACTTTCACGGGAGCGCGCCGGACGATTTGGTCGGAGCCGAGTACGTCTACCGAGCTCCCGGTTCAATGCCCATCGAGAAATTCGGCGACCACGTCGCCGCGGTCCTGCACGGGCTCCTGCCTCCGCACGTTCCTGTGGACCTCATCCTTGACGACGGTCGCACCACGCAGCATAATAACACCAAAGGCCACTACATTGCCCGCCCGTCTCAGAGGCGGGGCAAAGTCGCTGGAGGACAACGGTTACGGGACAGAGAGGGCGAGGGCACGATGGACGGGGGTGTTTGCGAGGTCAAAATCACGCCCCTCCGTCCAGTGGCCGGCCGTCAGTCGACATCAGTCACGGGCTCCAAGGAGTGGTTCGAGATGCGGTGTAAAACTCCGCAGCACGCCGTCAACTCTACGATGGGATCTGGATCTGGTCCCCCGACGGCCACGAGTCAGCAACATCCGAGCATAATCTCAGCTGATAGTTACGGGAGGTGAGGCGCAGCGAGGACGAAGCCCAGCGAAGAGCGAGGCGACGAGCTGATAGTATTGATAGTTCTGGTAGTAGCTCATCTCCGCTGCTTTCGTCGTTACTTAATTCTAACTCGTTATTTTTTTCGCCAATCCTCATGCGACTCGCTTCGCTCGTCGTAGCTTCGGAGGCCCAGTGTTGAGCCTCAAGGACACGATGTCGTCGACGTACTCGCGCAACAGCTGCGACTACTCCGTCTCTTCGGTCCTGCACTTGCGCAACAGCAGCAGCCCGCAGAACGTTCAGAGGTCCAAGGCGGCTCCTACTACTACGAAAGGCGAGGGAGTCCAGCCTCCGTCGGAGCAGGAGGTGAGGCACTGCGAGGAGTGAAGCGACGAGCTTGGAATATGGTATTTGTAGTAGTAATTCAGCTGCGCTAATAGTTTCAGTGTCAACATGAACGCCGATTTCATCGCTACGCAATTCTAACTCGTTTACTCTATTCTTCATGCGACTCGCTACGCTCGTCGCAGATCGACAGTTTCTCCACGTTCACTTTCACGATTCCGCTTTCTTCTAACAACGACGACAGACGATCTTCCTCGTCTAGCGACAACAGGAAGATGGTCGAGAAGAACTTGAGGCTGACGACGTTGAGGGTGGCACAATCGTTCCCCACGACCGTCTCGCGCCTCCCCATCACCAATCGAACGGTGGCGCTGGTCAGCCCGCTGCAGGAGAACGTCTCCACGGTGTGCAGCTGGAACGCAATAATGTTCCAGACTGTATTGGTGCGAAGTCAAGAGGAGCGAAGCGACGATGAGAGAACGTAATATCTTTGTTCGAAATTCACGTTTGCCAGTAGCTCCAGTCTCAACGTTGACGCTGTTTTCGTCGCTACTCATTTCTAACACGCCAACACCAATCCTCATGCGACTCGCTACGCTCGTCGCAGGCAACGGCCAAGCTCTCCGTGAATTTTGGAGCAGACTTTCAAGGCCACGGAATAGGCAAGGACGCCGCGAAGATTTTGGTGGATGCTTTGCACCAGAGCCGCATCTGCACCATGGCGGTGAAAGTGCTGTCCTCGAAAAGCCTTTACCAACAACGCAGCAGCAAGCGCGTCGAGGTTCTGCCTGATGAACAAGTGGTTAATTTGAAGCGTCAGCTCAGTCGTAGTATTGTCATGTTCTTGGAGTTGCTGCACACGCTTTTGATCAAGAACCGCGAGCTGCTTTTGGCTTGGGTGGCGAGGAAGCGGGCTTTGAAGGCCGAAGAAGGTGAGAGAGAAGAACGTGGAGAAGGTTTGGAGCAATTTAGAGAGGAATACGTGCTCGATGATGATATATTTAAAACCATGCGTACGAGTCTGAATACGGCGACATCCACGTACAAACGAAAGAAGAGCGTCATGCGGAGACTGCAGAAACTTCTATTGATGCGACAATAATGCGACCGAGAGCACACACAATAAACGCCATTCAACATCTTCGTCCACGTCTCTCGTTCACTCTAACCCTTGCCTCTGCTCGCCGGCCCCGCTCTCTCGAACGACCAACACAGGTAAGAGCAAAAAAAGACGTGGCTTTGAAACTAACGTGCTCGATGATGATATATCTAAACGATTTATAATACGTCTGATCAAAACGACTCCCACGTGCAAGTGTAAGAGGAGCGTCATGCAGAGACCCCAGACCGGACTAAAGCGGCAGCAATAATGCGACTGAGAGCACAAACACAATACCCGCGCCCCAAACACCCCCAACTTCCTTCCCCTCTCTAAGCTCGCTTCGTTCGCCCCCCCTTCCCAGCCCCCTCCTACCCCTCCAACACTTCCCACCGCGGCAACATGCCCTCCTACACCTTCACAAACGTAACAACCTCCCTCCTCTCCAAATCCCACCCCGCCCGCTCCGGCGGCACCCAAAACTCCTCCACCTCCCGCACCTCCTTCACCGAATCCATGACCGAACAAACCTACGAAGAAAAAGAAGAACCCTACAACGTCACCACCAAAAAAACCAACCCCGCTGAAAACCTTAAATCCTCAATAGGCGTTCAATCAGAACTACAAAGAAGCTTCTCGAGCACGACGAAATCACTTCATCCACTTTTAATATCTTGGTTAGAAGATTACGAAGTACCTCGATGGATTGAATTAAGTATCAGCGAAGGTTATTTCGCTAGTAGCAGTTATAAAGTTGTTCGCATGGAGAGCAGTGGGTATTTCGAGAGGAGCGAGTGGGGTTTGAAAGGTTAATTAATTTACTCAATAATACGTTGTATATCACAAAATACTTCACTACTACTACTATTATTACATTTACATTTCAATCAGCTTCGGATTCTCCCTGCTCCTCGTCTTGCATTTCCCCTTGATTCCGTTGAGATTCGGCAGACTCTTCATTGTCTCCTTGTACTCCATGCACTTTTGGACGTGGTAGACCTGCCACTCTTCGACGGCGTTCAGGGTTCGCCCGCACAGGGGATCGGAGGCGGAGGCGAGGACGGAAGTGACGTCCTTCAAAGACCGCTTGTTTTCATGGTCTCTTGGCGACATCGTTTGAGTGGCGTTTGTGAACTCCTTCAGACCCGACGCCAACCGCGCGGATGGATCCATTGTTTCGCTCTGCTGATTTAGAGCGCTCAGTGATAAGACCAAGTCAAAGTCCAAGAAGGGGTTCTTCCTCTTTTCCAGTTTTGCCGTCGACTTGAAGTAGCGCGTGTTGGGGACGGAAAGGTGAATTTTTGGTTTGCCGATGTTCAAATTGGACTTGGTGCCGTCGAGGATCTCGCCGGAGTTGAGCTTGGCGAGCAGGGTCGCTTCGCTCTCCTTCTTCTCCACGTCCTCGGTCCCCACGGCGCGGACGGTGCTCATGAGCATCTTCTTCACCCCGTCAGAGTTACTCTCCTTGTTCTTGTCCAGGTGCGTCGTCGTCACCTTCTTGATATTCATCCAGCCCTTCTTGGCGCCCGCCTTGACCATCTTGACTGGGTCGGGTTCATCCGTTGCCGGTGCTGCTTGGCTGGTTGTTGTTGGGTCGGACACTTTTGGAATGGCGGCAAACATCACCTTCGAGGTGTCTTCGGTCGTAGTCGTGGTCGGTTTTTGTGGAACGGTGTGATCATCAACTGCAGGAGCAGTTTTGGTTTCCTCCTGCTCCTCCTCACCTTTCTCCTCCACATTATTCCCAACCGCGTTAGTCCCCAAATCGTCTCCCACGGACTCAACCCTCAACAGCAGTTTTTTGGCCTTTTGCATCAGCTGCTCCTCCTCGGCGAACGAGAGCTTACCGTCACCATCGCCCGCCGTGCTCGCCAAGTCCTTCTTGCTGCTAGTGGCGTCGTCGCAGAGGTTGATGAGCGATCGGACCTTAGAAATTCGAGCCTCCCTCTGATCCTTGATTTCCTGCCTGCGGTTCTGCGACGAGCGTAGCGAGTCGCGTGAAGATTGACGTTGACGAGTTAGAATTACGCACTGGTGATAGTGGCGTCGATACCTAGATTGCTGCTACTAGCGCAAGCGATTTACAAACGGAAATAACGCATTCCCAGCTCGTCGATTCGCTCCTCGCAGTTGCTCACCTGCTCCTTGTCCCAACCTTTCTTCTTGGTTTTCGTCTTCTCCATTAACTCTTCCTTTTTGCGCTTGAACGTCGTCGCCCCGAAGGTTCCCATTTGATGGAGGTTTTTTAGCTTTGACATGTTGTTTTTGAGCCTCTTCTTCTCGGCCGGGGTCATGGCAACGTCCTCTGACTCTTCCCCGAACAGAATTGAGCCCACGACCTTTTTCAATTCGGCGCCTGGGTCGACCTTTTCGTGGTTGTGTGCCGAAGCGCCCTCCTTGGCGAGGAGCAGGGCGGCGTGGACCTCCACAATGGTCTTCTCGAGCCTCTGTCTCTCCTCCCGCCTCTCCTGCTCCACGAACTGCAGCTGCAGCTTGTTGTTGACCTCGTTCGCCTTTCTAAAACTCGATATTAACCTATCCCTGAAGCCCTTGTTCTTCATCACGGCCTCCTGCGGCGAGCGAAGCGACGAGTTAGTATAAAATGCTCATAGAATTGTTACTCGCACGAATTCCGAATTCACAGCTCGTCGCTTCGCTCCTCGTAGCTTCTCACCTCCTTCCTCACGGCCCTTCTTTGTTCGTCCGCCAACAAAAGCGCCTTCCTTTGCGCTTCGCCCAAGTGCACCACAGTGTGCTGATCGAGCTTGGCGTGTTCGGGTTGACCTGCTGGGTGTTTCGTCATCTTCGAGTCGGAGTACGCCGAGTCGTCGTCGAAGCCGCTGCTGAACATGGACACTTGGCTGTTCTGCGACCTGAGCCGCGTCCTCTTTCTGTTGGTGGGCGAAGACTGAGACTGAGACGGCGATCGATTAAACGCAGGGGTTCCAGCTCCAGCGGGAGTCGCCCTGGACCGCGTGTTCGGCGACACCGGGTTGACCGTTTCCGCCTCCTCCAACAGTTGCAGGAGCGCCTTCTTGCTGTTCTCCGCTGTGTTGTACTCGTGCAGGCCCACCACGCCCCTGTGCGGGCGCGTCTGTGAAATAATGGAACGCACGCTAGTGAACTTATTGTGCAAGGTGACGATCTTGGACAGGGTGACGAGTGGTTTCTCAGTTTTGAGCTGCAAGAGGACGAGGTTGTGAGGGTGTTAGAATGAAGGAAGGATAGAATTTGGATTAGGGTTACGCCGCTGGTGCTCACGAGCCGCTACTGCTCAATCACCTTATCCTTATAAAGCAACCCAATAAGCCTCTCCTGAACCATCAAAGGTTTAAACGGCTCCCACGCAATCTTCCCCACCTTATAAACCGTAACAGTCTCACTATTCGCCACAGCTGTAACGTCATAAATCGGGCTCCCAAGCAGAACGTCCTCGCCGAGGACCGAATTGTGTTTCAAGATTATATTCCAATCATGGGAAGGGTGGATTACGTCTGTAGATCCTATCGATTTGAAACCCGGTGGAAAATACTGACAAAGTACTTCCCCCGTTAGCACAAAAAAAAGCACGAAGCTTTAGTACCGTTCTGACATATAATCTCGTTCTTAGCATAAGTCTCTTTCTTAAGTTTCCCAGCTAAATCAGTAACTTCCGCATGCGATAAATGCGGGAACAATTTCGAATTCTTTAAAAACGTTATCCTGCCGACGAGCGTAACAAGCCGAGGAGCGAAGCGACGAGTTAGTATAACTTGCTTATAGTATCGTTACTCCCGTAATTATCGTATTCCTATCTCGTCCTTTCTCGCTCCTCTTGCTTCTCACCTCTGCCTCAACTCCTCCGCTCTCCCATGCGTCGAATTAACATGATTAAAATTCTTAAAGTCCAGCGTTATTAAACTAGTCTCGCCTATTGTTATCGCGAAGAATTCGTGGAGGTATTCACCGTGATGATCTGCTGGAGTTTCACCGAATGAAACGTTGCAGGTTAAAATATCCTCGTCGCCTGCCATCCGCCATTCATTTAGGTGGGAGACGGAGACTACGGGGTTGGGGCTGTTCGAGTCCTCTACTTGGCTGTAGATTGATTTGACGGATTCTGCGACTTGCATGACGGGGGGCAGGGAGATTGTGTTTATTGAGCCTTTTGTTATTGTGTAGGTGGATTCGAGGAGGGGGGAGGGGGAGGGGCGATTTTGGAGGAGGATTATGCTGTTGGGTTTGTAGGTTTTTAGGCGGAGGTTGTTCAAGGCGTTGAGGAGGTCGGAGCGGGAGGAGAGGGCGGAGATCTTGGAGAAGAGGTTGCCGGGGACTTTATTCTGGTGGACGAATTGGTGCAGAGTTTCGAGGTCTTCTTCTCGGTGTTTGAAGTCAAGGTGGGAGTGGGCATTGTTGTTGTTTGAGGAGTGGGCATTGGATGAGTGAGTGTTGATAGGACTAAACGGCGCATTCTGCTTAGGGTCATCCGCCCTCCTCAAAATCTCCTCAAACCTCTCCCCCTCAACCATATACTTCATCCCGCTCTTCCTCTTCCACGTGTTAAACGCGTACTTCAATTCCCCAGCTTTCTTCCGTAAGGCGCAGATCACCCAGGAGCGGAAGCCGAGGGGGAGTTGGAGGATGGAGGATTCGCGGAGGAGCGCGCGTTTTAGGGCGGAATCTTTTGTGTAGGGGAGGCCGAGCTTTTGGAAGGTTGCGGGGTCTTGGGGGTGGGGGGAGGTGGGAGGGGGGGGGTTAGTCGAGGACAGAAAGGGTTATATAACTTTTCATCTCGAACGGGAAAAGTGTGGTAGCAGGTTCCAAACCAACGCTCATCTTCCATCTTCTCTGAAAACGACGTGTGCTAAGTTTCTGCTCGACGTCCCTTCCCTTCTCCCTGCATCATTCGCTCCCCTCACTCTCACCTTCCTCATGACTCCTAACCTGCACGCTCAAACTCCGTACGAAAAAATCCACGTTTGCGTTCATACTCGGACCGGAGCTCTTACCAGATTGAGGCATTGAGGAGGGACGACGGATTGAGGTACGACGACGTGGAGGGGAGGACATGATGGGAGGGGAAAGGACGAGCAGTTGTGGAACAGGAGGGGTTGGATTTGGAGGTGTTCTAGGCGTGGGGGTGGGATTTGAAGGGGTGCTATGGAGAGCTGATTAACTTGATTAACAGTTCCTAAAATATCTGAAACTTTCAAACGACGTTCAGATAACCGATGAATTCAGTGGGACTTTCCAGAAAAATACCTGGATTTTGGTCAAGTATCCAATTTTCTCCTTTATCAGCACAATGAAAGCCTTCCTCGCCCTCACAATCATCTCCGCCGCCAGTGCTTACTCCGTGAACAAGCCAGCGTTCGTGAATGCCAAGGTGCGTGCGTGTGTGGGGAGAAATTTAGAGTTGAGAGAATCGAGGCTAGGGAACGACAACACAGCAGCTTTAAGGACGTTTTGCGTATTACACCGTGCTGCAGTGGATCCTGTGTTCTGGACTTTAAGGTGGTTGTATCTTTAAATTAAGGTGGTTGTGTTCGTTGATGAAAAGAGTCGTTATTGTATGAAATATGAGCAATTTAGCATCCGTGGATTGTGACATAGGATGAGCTCGAGGTCCACCTTCAGCACTTTATTTGCTCATAGCCGCGGAACTAAATGTATCTTTTTAAGCCGTGCGCGATGCACAATGATTAAAAACGCATCCTAAAAGCTCCGCTCCTAAAAACGCAAGCAATCCATCTAAAAAACGAAATCTAAAAATCCGCCCCTTCATCGACCTTCACCGCCCTCTAACCCCGCCTTTTCGAACCCTTTCCAACCCTCGCAGAACACCGCCGCCATCAGCGCCGCTCTCGCCACCACTCTGATCGCCTCCCCCGCGTTCGCTGGTGATGTCGGAGCCGGAGAGCAGGTTTTCTCCGCCAACTGCGCCGCTTGCCACGCTGGTACGTAAAATATTCCGAGGTTTTCCTCGTCAAAGCCTTCCTCCAAACTTGCACTTTATTAAATAAACTAACCCTCCTCCTTCACTCACAACCCCCTCCCCTCCCCAGGCGGCCAGAACGTGATCATGCCCGAAAAAACCCTCCAAAAAGACGCCCTAACCCAGTACCTCTCTGGCGGCATGAAAGAAGCCTCTGTAGTCACCCAAGTAACCAACGGCAAAAACGCCATGCCCGCCTTCGGCGGTCGCTTGAGTGACGAGGATATTAGCAATGTCGCGAGTTATGTTATTGATCAGGCGCAGGGGGATAAGTGGGATGAGTAAAGAGTACGTTTTTCGCGTCTTCGAATCCTCATATGCATAACGTTCAAGTGAACGTAAAAAATAAGTCAAACAAACTACCCTTTTTTCACAAATGATTTAGTTTTTTTTTGAATCAACTTCTAATCAACCCCCCAACCCCCCCACACCCCCCCTACTCCTAAAATATATCTTTCTTTCCTCACTCATACTGGCCTACTCCACTGCGTCTTTCTCGAACCGTGATCAACGTAGTAAACCTTGCCGTCGTCTCTCGTCCTCATCTCCCACCCTTCCGGGAGAGGCGCCTCCCCCCCCGTGACCGTGCCTAACCCTGATCCCGGCGCCCCAACTGGAGCGGGGCCGACCGTCGACCTTCTCCTGCTTCCTCTGCCCCCGGTAGCACCCGGAGGCGCTGGCGGCTTCCTCTTGGGAGTAGTCCCTCCTCCCCCTCCTCCTGCGCTCCCCAGCATCGTGAGCATCCCCTGAAAGTTGACCTCGTCGCCTTCGAAGCTCAACCCTTCCTTGAGCATTCCGAAGTTCTTCTCCTCCTGACCTTCAACGAAACCTGGGAGGTCCAGCAAACCCAAGTCCTTGAAGATGTCGTGAACGTCGCTAGCGTCTACCATGCCGTCCTCCACGAAAGCGCTGAGCATCTGCGACGATCGTAGCGACGAGCATTGGCGTGTTAGAATGAAGTGACGTAGAAGCTGCCGTTCTCTACTTTACTCGCGGCTTCGTTCTTCGCTTCGCTCCTCGTGGCTTCGCTCCTCGCGGGGCTTCGCACCTTCTTCAATCCTCGAGTCGGATTGCCGGTGTTCCGAACTTTCAGCACGTCGGCGACGGCCCCGACCGCCTCCTGGGCGCTCGAGAACTTCGGGGGAGGGGGGGGAGGAGCGTTCTGTGTCTCGATGAGCTTGGCCTGGGTCGCCGATAGTTCCTTCTTCACCGCTTCCGCTTCGGCTTTCACAGACTCTGCTTCGGCTTTCGCGGCGTCCATCTCCCCCTTGACTTTCTCCAATTCCTCAGGAGGCACGCCGCCTGCTACCCCCCCAC
This sequence comes from Triparma laevis f. inornata, assembly GCA_012489335.1. Classification (NCBI taxonomy): domain Eukaryota; class Bolidophyceae; order Parmales; family Triparmaceae; genus Triparma; species Triparma laevis. Next base: position 67,076 of record BLQM01000240.1, read on the forward strand.
CGCCCACGGCAACCTTGGCCTCCGCCTCCGCCTTGGCCTTCTCTGCCTCCTCCAGCTTCTTCACGGCCTCGTCTCTCTCGCTCTGCACCTGATCGATCAACCCGGTGTTGCTGCCTTTCGCACTTGCTTCCACCAGCTCCGCGGCCCTCTTCTCGGCCTTCTCGGCCCTCTCCATCAGCGCCTTCAAGTCCTCCTCGGTCTTCTTCTTCTCCTCCGCGGTCTCCTCCGCTTTGCCCTTGCTCGCTTTCGCCTCGTCCAGCTCCTTCTTCAAAGCCTCGATCTCGTCGATCTTGACCGCAAGGACCTTCTCCAATTCATTACCAGCCGCGGCCTTGCCCCCCGCAGGAGTGGTGCTTCCGCTCGCCGCCAACTTGCCCAGCTCCTTCTTCAACGTGTCGTTCAGCTTGGCCTCGTCCCTCAATTTCTTCATTCTGGCCCTCTTGGCCTCGGCCGCCTGCAGGTCCATGTCGATGTCGACCTGGGTCTTGAACTGCATGCTCAGCAGAACTTGCCCCACAGGCAGCCCTTCTCTCGTCAACGGTGCCCACTCCTCCTGCACCTGACCGCAGTTGCTCAAAACTCCCGAAATCAAGATCTCGCACGTGCCCAAAAATTCGTCGCCCTTGCCCGCAAGCTTGTTGTACACCCTGCACATGACCCTCGGCGTGATGCACTCGCCCAATTGAATCTTGCCGTCCTCGACGTACTTTTCGAGCTGCTCCCCGGCCTTCTCCACGGAAATGCTCTTGCAGGCTCCCTCGACCTTCCACTCCCTCGGCGCCCCGACGCACTGGTAGTCACTCGCGCTCTTGGGGTCGTACGCCGTCACAATGTACGACTCGTCGGCTCCCTTCCTCACCATGATGACGAAGAGCTTCACTTCCGGCTCAACGCCACCGGTCGGCACGCTGAGCTTGCAGACGTCGGTGAACATGATGGGGCGCAAGGCCAAGACCGGCGGCTTGAAGTCGAAGTCGACCGCGCACCTCCTGAACTTGGGGCAGGCGCCGCCCTCTCCGTCGGGTTGACCGGCGAAGAAGGTCGAGCCACCCTCCACGGGGGGACCGTAGCCTCCCTGAACCGGGTGCACCTTCAATGGCAGCAGCTCCATCGTTGCGTAGGGGTTTCGCATCCCATTCAAGTGAGCCATGAACTCACTCCAGTCAGTGACCAGCTCCTCGTCGCCGTCGTACGTGCTGAAAGTGCAGGTGAGCGTGGAGAAGGTGTTGCAGAGGAACGCGTGGAGCTTCTTGTTGGGCTTGATTGCCGAGTAGATGAGCTTCCTGATGCCGCCGGCCCGCTTGCAACCGTTGCTGTCGACCTCGAAGCTCATGGTGAGGTTGTTAACCGTGACGAAGAAGGGTAGACTCGCCTCCGCCACCAAGGTCCTCAAAGTATCGACGAACTTCTCCTGCGAGCGACGAGCGTAGCGAGTCGAAGTTTTGAGTTAACGAGTTAGAATTACGTAGCGAATGAAAGCGACTTGAGCGTTTAGACTAACGCTATTAGCGCAGATGAATTACGAAAGTAATTGTCGCATTCCCAGCTCGTCGCTTCGCTCCTCGCGACTTCGTACCTGCTCGCTGCTGGACAGGGTGGTCTTCCCGGCCTTGGAGAGCAGCGTGAGCCGCTGCGAGAACCTCCAGAAGGCTGCAACGGGGGCAGGGGGGAGGGGAGGGGGGGAGTTAGTTTAGAATGTTCTTAATGTGAGGAGCGAAGCGACGGGCAGCTACTACCAGTACTATCAACTAGGAGCGAGAGCGATACATCCTCGTCGCTTCGCTCCTCGGCTCGCCGCCCCTCTCCATTTCTCACCTCCCTCCTCCCTCGCAGAGTACTGGTCGTACACCTTCCCCGGCTGCGGCAGCCACAAAGTTCCCATGTCCTCGTACGTCAGCATGAAGTACGACTTCATGGTCATGATGTCGGTGGCCCTGACCATGATCTTCTGCTTGGTCCTGTCCACCCAAGTGTCAACCAAGCACGGAACCTTGCCGTCGACCAAGCTGGCATGCACCTGCAACGCGAGGTAGAACTTGCTCTCCAAAGCGCCGATCTCCTGCTCCCTGACGAAGCCGTCAATGTCGGCGAAGGAAAAGTGGCTGGAGGTGGTGAGCCTGGGTGGGTGGGTGAGTGGGGGGAGGGAGGAGTTAGATTTCTAGAATGTATGTTAGTGCATGCGTCACTCAGTTATTATATTATACCCTCACCTCCTCGAGAACAAGAGCAGGCTGTCCAAGACCATGCCGACCGAGACCATTAGTGACATGGAGTAGTTTTCGCGGCAGAAGGTCTCGGCGTCTTCGCCTCCGATGCTCTCCTCCCCCATAATTCTAACGAACTCGTCTCTGACGGTCTCGAAAAGAACGTCTTCGCTCGGGCCCGAGGACATCTGCTGCCACACTTTCAAGACATTGATGTTGGGCTGCCCGTTCTTCTGCACGCCGTCCTCGCAACGTTTCTGCAAGACGGACTGGATGGCATCTCTGAGCTTGGACGTGTCCATGCCGAGCGGCGGGGGCGCTTTCTGGTAGCCCATGAGGTACGCGTGGAACCCCAACAGGTCCTCATTGAATACCCTCGCCATCCTGTAGACATCCTCGACGTCCATCCTGCAGCCCGCGTCGCGCAATATGGCCTGCACGACCTGCAGGCTGGAGGGGTCGGTCTTCAGTGTCGTGAGAGAGCCAACGTCCTCCACCTGGAGGACGTTGGAGATCTGCACGAGAGTAGCGAGGAGCGAAGCGACGAGTTAGTATAACTTACTTTTAGTATAGTTACTCGCGTAAATATCGTAGTCTCAGCTCGTCGCTTCGCTCCTCGCAGTGCCTCACCCCCTCCTGAATCGTCTTTTGGCCGCCCGCCATTTCCTCCTTGGTCATCTTGCCGGAGGCGGCGCCCTCGGCCCAAGTCATGAACTCTGAGTAGTTTACCTTCTCCTCCCCCCCACCGGTGGCGAAGCGGAAGCGCCTCATGAGCAGGTCCAGGTCGTCCTTGCCCATCTTGACGCCGATCTCGCCCATGCACTCTCCGAACTCCTTTTTGGAGATGTTGTTGGTCTTGTTCTTGTCGATGTACTTGAACCAGGCGCTGGCAAGGCTGAGCGCGTCCGGCTTGACGTCCACGCTGGACATGTTGTCGAGGTCGAGGAGGTTGACCTCCTGGTAGCGGCTGTAGACGGGGGTTCCCCTGTCGATCTCGCCCTTGATCTCGAGGACCTTGGGGTCAGGCAGGGTGCGTTCTTTCTTCCCTTCGAGGGAAATCCTGAACTCCCTGATGCTAAATACGTTCTCGAGCATTTCCGCGAGGATAGATGGAGCGAGCTCTACAACGCGTTGGGTTAGTAGTGCGTGTGTGGGGGCGCATTTCTATTATTTCTCACCTTCAATGATCCACTTCTTGGCCGCCTCGCGCTGCTCGGTGGAGGCCTTCTTGGCCTTGGCGGCCTGCCTCTTCTTCCTCGGCACCAACGGCCGCCTGTTCTCGGAGCCGTTCAAGAAGTAACTCTCGTCGATCTTGCCGCCCTTGGGGAGCCTGTCCCAGCAGGTGGGCTGCGTGTCGGAGCTGCACTTCCTCGGCTGGTTCTTGACGCGCTTCAAGAAAGCATTTCTCCTGCCCTCGAGCTCCTTCAGCGGCTCGGAGTAGTGCAGCTTGTCCGCCACCACGCCAGCGTCCGCGACGTTCTCCTTGGCCTTGGCGGCCAGCATCTTGGCGGCGGCGGCGCCAGCCATCATGCTGCTGCGGCGACGCTGGACCGCGCCCTTCTCGCCCGCGCTCGGCGCGCCGTCCTCGTCGTCGTCGTCGTTGCTGCCCGTCTCCTTCCATGGAACGGGCATCGGCCTGTAGATGAGGGTCTTCTTCCTCATCTGCGAGTCGCCGTCCTTGAACTTGTCGAACCAGGAAGCGACCGGCTTCAGGCCCTTGGCCTCGATGCACTTGACCGACAGGCGGCCGTCCATGTCGGCTCCACCGCTGGCGCCCAGGTCGTCCTCGGGAATGCCGTTGGGACCGCAGGGGCTGCCCACGTTGGCAATCGCAGTCTCGAAGAAGTCCTTGAACTCCTCCACGTTGATGACGCCCGAGTTGTCCACGTCAATGGCGAGGAAATCCTCGTCGGGGAAGTCCGTGAGGTTGAACCCCATGCCCATTAATTTTTGTTTGAACATCTTCCTATCGATCTGTGTGTGTGGGGGGGGAGGTGGGGATGGGGGGAAGGGGGGGTTAGAGAGTTTAGAATGTACTGTATGCTGGTGCGAGGAGCGAGGACGCGCAGCTCTTCGTTCAACTCCTCGCTGGGAATGCGATACTTCCGCTTCGCTTCGCTCCTTGGCTCGCCGCTCCTCCGCTCGGACGCGCAGTGCCTCACCTTCTCCCCGCCGGTGAAGGCGTCGTACATGGTCTTGGGGTGGAGTTGAAGCTTTTTGGCCTCCTTGAGCATCTTGTCCCTGACGTCCTCAATGTGAATGTTGAACTGCATCCTGGTGATGCCCTTGGGCATTCCAGGTAGGTCGAGGACTTCCTTCTCCGAGGGGAGGAGAATTCCTCCCTCGAGGGTGTAAGGCTTGTCCGCGAAAGTCTCGAGGAAGAAGGTTCCCGACTTTCCGCGCTTGTAGAGCGAGGGGATCAGGATGTACTCTCCCGCCCCAAGGCACGTGTAAGTCTGCATGGACTGGTAGAAGTAGGGAGGCTGCTGCGTCTCGCTGCCGTCCGGGTCGAGCGACTTGGGGATCATAGCGCGGTCCTTCGACTCGATCTCGACCTGGGTCTCCTGGATGACATCGAAGGACATGGGCACCCCCTGGAGCGGAGTCTTGTAGTAAAGCTGTCCGTGTGTCAGCCTCGTGTCCTCGATGTTGAGGCCGACGAAGACGTTGCACTTCTCAGTCAGGGTGAGCTTGAACTTGGGGTTGCTGGGCCAGGTCTTGGTGTTCCTGTTGCCGCCGAGCTGAGGGTCCCACGTAGCGGAGGCTCGGTTGCCGATCCAGTTGCTCGGGAAGTCGATCGCGACGAAGATGTGGCTGAAGTGTTCGAACCAGTCATCGTAGCTCATGAAAAACGTTCCGTCCATTTTGTTGATCTAGGAGTTGGGGGGCGGGGTTAGGGGGTGGGGTGGGGATGGGGGAATTGCCTGACCGGGTCTACTCACCTCCGCCTTCTCCGCCTCATTCCCAGCGCTGAAGACCTTATCAATCTCATCGTGGTACTTCTCCCTCTCCTCACAGTCGTCGCTCCACTTTCCCGTCCACTCTCCGTGCCCCCATGGGTTCCTGATCTTGCACAGCTTGACGGGACCCTCTTTCGTCTCGATGGTGTTCATGTCGAGGAAGGAGTAAGCGTGCATCATCATGAGACCCTGCGCAGCGTCACTCTCGTGAGCGACCTTAACTCCCGGCAACGGTTGAATGGAACATCCCAAAAGGCTGCCCCAAGTCTTCCACATCCAGAGGCGCTGCCAGAGGAGCTCCTTGTCCCACGGTTCGTGGAAGCCCTGGTGGCCCTCTTTGATGACCATTTGGAGGGGGGCGAAGCCAGTCATGTCGGCGACGCCGTAGTGGACATAGCCGCCGATTAGGGCTTTATAGCAGCCGTGGATCTTGGCGAAGGCCTGTGTGTGGGGGGGGT
>BLQM01000241.1:3796-22588 GCA_012489335.1 Triparma laevis f. inornata
GTGGAGTGGAGTGGAGTGGAGTGGAGTGGAGTGTTAGTTATACAATACATAAAAATATATACTTTCACATCCTCGTCGCTTTTACATCCCCCCCCTTTCACATCCTCGCCTCACCTATAGCATAGCAACAAAGGCGAATCGTCTTGGACGCCGTCCGTGGTGCTCAAGAAGAACATGGACTGCCCCCCTTCCATCCCAAATTCACCCGTCGACCGAGTCATGTTCACAGGCTCGTAAATGCTAGTGGCCCTGGCGTCGTTGTCGGGCCCTTCTCCGTCCGTGTCGATCATGCAGTCGCTGGCGGTGTTCGGGACAAACTTGATGGCGTCATATTCGGACACTCCGAAAGTGCCTGTAAGCTTCACCAACTTCTGTTGCCCTACCACTGCCGATGACACGCTCATCACGCTAATCTCGACGTCCAAACTCGTTATCGTGTACTCGTCAAACCTCGAAAATGGCTCTTGCCCGAACCTGCGATGAGCGGCGAGCATAGCGAGCTGTGTTAGAACCGTTGTAGTGTCTCGACTGCCGCTACGTCGCTCCACCTCATAACGGACGGGATCAACGTATTCCCAACTCGTCGCGTCGTTCCTCGCAATTCCTCACCTGTAGCACAGCACCATGTTCTCCTCCGCTGACGTGAACGTCACGGTGAAGGCGGCGTTGCTGATTTTGTACTCCTCGCTTCCAGCCGCGAAGTCGAACTCGTTGTTGCAGCTCTGGTGGCTGCTCACAAACTTCACCGCATCGGCGTCTGTTCCGCCAACGCCGAAGATTCCGACCGTCTGGGGCGAGTTAACGATTGCGTAAGTCTCGTTCAGCCCGCTCATCTGCACGACCTGCGTCACGAGATTGGGGTAGAGCTTGAAGGGCTCGGAGCCGAACGAGTAGCATAGCGTGAAGTAGCTGTTGAGGGGAGAAGGAGCGGAGAAATCGAAGGACAAACCGAGGTTTTCAGAGACGGAGCTCGCGTTTGTAGGGCCGCCAGCAATGGCGTCGGCACAACCAGCGTCTTCGATCACGCCCTCGACCCACTTCGCCCGATCTCCCTCCGCAGTCTGTCCTCCGACGAGCTTGAACGTCTTGGAAGTGCCCACGACGCTGGTGGTGTTGGTTCCGATCGTGGCGATGAAGCTGTAGTAGGTGATTTGTAGTGATTTAAGTTAATTGCGGTGATACAAAAATCCATACAATACATCAACTATCCAATATTCGTTCTCACCTTCCCATGGCCTTCAAACTCAGAGTGAACTCGGGATACAGCTTCGGAGACTCCTTACCGAACTTGTAGCAGAGCTTCAGCGTGTAACCCGCGTACTGCTGGTCTGTGACGAAGAAGTTCGTGGCGCCTTCGCCGTTGATGACTCCGGAGTAGCCTGTCAAGTAGGGAGATTCGGACTGACAGTCGAGGTCGCTCTGGGCGTCGGCAAAGACCCAGAAGGCGACGTCGCCGTCGCCCACGCCCTGGCCCAAGAAGATGAACTCCTTTCGGTAGTCTAAGACCAGAACGTCAGGAGAGCCGACAGAGGTAATTTCACTCAACCCCACGACCGTCAGCGTCAAGTCCCAGTAGGTCTTGTACGGCTCGTTCTCGAACGCGTAGCAAGTCTTCAGTGGCCCGCCAGATAGCCTGTCCACGAAAGTGGCTGGGGTATAACTACCGTCTATGCTGGGGTGCGTGATGGAGCTCAAAATGTCGCCGTTGGCGTTCGTGCCGATCTGTGACGAGCGTAGCGAGTCGCATGAAGATTGGCGTTAAAGAATTAGATTTATGTAGCGGTGATAGTGGTGATAGTGGCGTCGATGTCCAGACTGCAGCTACTAGCGCAGGCGAATAATGAACGGGAATAATGCATTCCCAGCTCGTCGTCGCAGTGCCTCACCTGGGACATGAGCTTGGAGTTGCCGCCGTACAGCGGCTCCCCTCCGTCCACGTTGCAGTCCAGGTCGAACTTCACCCACTTGACGCGATCGGCCCCACCCAGCTCCTCGCCGGAGAAGAAGAAGAACTTCTCCAAGAACGGGACGGCCTTGTCCTTGTCTCCGTCGTTCACACTCCGCCCAGTGACCTGCCTCACGTTCAAGGGGAACTCGACGTAAGGCCTGTAAGGTTCGTTGGAGAACTGGTAACAGAGCTTGTAGGTGAGGCCCTTTGCGTTTGTAGTTACGTTGAACGTGGCGCTATTGGTACTGCTCACGGTGGAAGAGATGTTCTCGCCAGTGACGAAATCGGCGTCTTGGTTGAGCAAGCCCCCGGAGTCGTCGCAGCCAGGTGTGTTGGACAGAACCCACTTCACGCGGTCCAACCCGTTGCTGTTGCTCATCAAATGCCCGCCGTGGAAGGTCCACTTTTTCTGATACTCGACCACGGCGACGCCGACGTTGCCGGCGTCCACGGTGACGTCTTCAATGTGCGCGATCTTGATGGTCTGCTCCGGGTAGATCTTCCAGGGTTCGTTCTTGAACTTGTGGCAGTACGTCGGGGTGGCTCCGGAGTACGACTGGTTGTACCAGAAGATGGTTTCGTGGCTCGTGTTGAAGCTGCGATGAGCAGCGAGTGAAGCGAGCCGAGGACGAAGTCCGAGGCGAGGAGCGAAGCGACGAGTTAGTATAACGTGCTTCTAGTATCATTACTCGCGTAAATATCAAACTCCCAGCTCGTCGCTTCGCTCCTCGTAGTGCCTCACCTCTTGATGTCGTAGATGTTACCGGGATTGGAGTGATTCGTTCTGATGTCCTCCTCGGTGAAGAATGTGTCGTTGAACTTGACCACCGCCTCGCTCGTGTTGGTGGCGTTGTTGAACACCATCTCGGACCAGGTCTTCCTTTTGTATGACTTCAGCACGGCGCCCGTGTCGTCGTTGCACATGCTGTCGAGGGTGAAGCCAGAGGTCTGACGGCCCTTGTCGTTATGGTCGAAGCCAACAGTTTCGTTCGTCCCGTTGCCCAAAACCCAGCGACCGTGGTCCTGGTTGGTGATGTAGTCGCCGTGGAAGCCGAGCCTCTCTCCGACGTGCACCACGATCACGTCGCGCCCTCCCTGGAAGGACGAGATGTTGCGCAGCATATGAACCTGCGAAGAGCGCAGCGAGGAGCATTAACGAGGTGCGGAGCGAAGCGACGAGTTAGTTTAGAGTGATCTTAACGCTCGTCGCTTCGCTTCTCATGGAGCCTCATAACTAACATAATTAATGTGAACCCAGCGAGGAGCGACGCGACGAGTTCATAGACAATTATTTCTTTACTTTACTTGTTGCTTCGCTCCTCGCAGTAACTCGCGGAAATAACGCATTCTAAGCTCGTCGCTTCGCTCCTCGGTTCGCAGTTGCTCACCTGGCTGACGAACTCAGTGTACAGCTGGAAGGGCTCGTTCTCGAAGGCGTAGCAAAGCATGACGATGTAACCTCCCGAGGATTCGTGGAAGTTCAGTGTGGTAGTAGTTTCGGAGTTATTCGTTCCCCCTACAACCTTCCACTTGCCATCGACGGTATTACTCCACTCTGCCATGTTGTCCTGGTCATTGATCCTGAGGCGAGCGAAGCGAGCCGTGTTAGAATTGTTGTAGAGTCTCAAGGGCCGCACCACGACACGAGCGGCGGCTGATGCCGCAGCAAGCCGAAGCCCCCCGCAGTCTCGCCGAAGCTAACGCTACTTGCACGGTACGTTCTACAACAGCACAATTGTCAGCTCGTCGCTTCGCCCCTCGCTGCGCTGGTCTCACCTTGCCGTCCTGGTGGCGTTGTTGCAGTCCGCGTAGTCGACCAAATTCCTGCGCTTCACGCCGTCAACAAATCCAGGGTTGCCCATGAAGTAATTGACGTTGCTGGGATTGTTGAGGTCAAGCCTTTTGACGTACTTGACCCTGTCGTTTGCGAAGTTGCCGTCGCCATGGAAGAAGTGGACCTTGTCCTGGTCGACCACCGTGACGTTGATGTCCCCGGTTCCCACTGTTATACTGTGGATCTGGCGGACGTCGTGCGTGAAGTGCTCGTAGAGCTTCCAGGGCTGGTTCCGGTGCTTGTAGCAGAGGGTGTTGTTGCGGCCGGAGGACTTGGGGGTCATGGTGAAGGTGCCGGTGGTGGTGGTGGGGGTGGTGTAGGGGGTGGTGATGGAGTGCAGGGCGGTCGCTGTTAATATGGTGGTGTTTTGAGGGGGCTCGGTGATTGAAGAGTGGAGAGCGGTGGAGGAGTCGTAGATCGAGCTGGACTGGTCCACCGAGTTGCAGGCCTCGTGGTCGGTCAGCCTTCCCGTGGTCGGGCAGGCGTTCGACCCCACGTTCGAGCCGCACGTAGATGATAGGGTGTCCCAAACGCAGCATCCGACGGCCTCGCACCCAGCTTCGTCGAAGCCATGGCCTTCGCAAGCGGCCTGCCCGTCCGGGAAAGGACTGACCCACCGGAACTTGTCGCCCTCGGCTAGGAACTCGCCGCTGAAGCTCATGACCTTGGGGTAATCCACCACGGCCACGTTGTTGTCTCCTTGTTGTGCGGTCAGGGCCTTGAGCATGTTGACCTGGTTCCTGTGCTGGTAATATATTTGATAGGGCTGTGAGAGGGGGAGGTGAGTGATGGGGGAGCGAGGAGCCGTGTTAGAATGAATAACTGATAATGATAATGCACTGTCAACTCGCTCACCTCGTGCTCGAATGCGTAGCATAGCGCAACCCAGTAACCCGCCGCCTGAACGTCAAACCAAAACGTAGCATTATTAGTGGCAACGTCCACCGCCAATTCCTCTCCGCTGTTATCCATAAGTTCCGCCGTCTTATCAGCGTTGTTACAGTCAGAGAAATGCGTCGCATAAATTAACCACTTCGCTCTATCTCCCGTCCCACCCAACCTCCCCCTTGCATTAAGCCCGTGTCCAAAAAAGGTCAAAGGTTTAGGATACGCAACCACAGAGCGATTAAAATCCCCGTAATACTCTGGAGTACTGAAATTATGTAACATCCTTATATGAACTTCGTGCTTGTTATAAGCTTTATAAGGCTCATTCCCGAATTGGTAGCAGAGGCGAACGCGGTTTCCGCTGTTAGTGGAGGTGAAGTTGAAGTAGACTTCGTTGTTATCGTCGACTCCTCTCGTTGTATTCCTAGTTCCGTCCTCTAAGTCCTCTCCTCCATATGCGCCTCCAAAGGATTGACTTATAATGGGACTCTCACAGCTGCATCGTAAACGAACGCAGATCGGTCGAGCGTAGTATCGCATATGTTAGACATTAAATTGTCCGTGTTACTACCAAATCCCTTAACAAACGAAATAATTTTCTCACCTATCACTCTCAACCAAACTCCACATAACATGATCCTTCTCCCCAACCCACCCCCCTTCAAACCTCCAGCCCTTCTCATAATCGACAACCGCAACATCATTAACCCCAACCAAACCTTGAACGCTAAAAACGTGCGCTATTTTGGTACGAAAGTTGGAGTAGATTTTGTAAGGTTCGGATTTGAATTTGTGACAGTATTTGGGATATTGACCTCTGTAACTTTCGTTGAATGAGAATGTTATTTGTCGACCTTCGGCGCTTTTATCATTAGACCATTCGGGGTTTGGTATAACCGTAGTATTATGATATATACTTTCTTCGCTATTTATCTGCCTATTCGATTCATCTGGTTTAGAAGGATCATCAGGATCAAGTTGATCTGAATAAATAATCAAATCATTATTATTACAGTCGGCGTCTACACTCGCAGAATGATGTATCCATCTCCCCTTATCTAACTCCGTAATATACTCCCCATGCACCGCTATTCTCTCGGGTACATCTACGACCGTGTATTCTATATCACCTACGAAACTAGTTAAATTCGAGACGAAGTGGATTTGACTTTTTATGTTCAGGTAAATTTGGTAGGGTTCATTGTTGAATTTATAACATAAATGAGCCCACTGTCCTGCTGATACTGGATCGAAGTTGAAGGTTGCGGAATGTGCTAAAGTATTATCAGATGATATCACTAAATGTTGATTTGATGCATCATCTGGACTTATTAACTTCACGTTATGTATGTAATCATTACAATCAACATAACCTGTAGCATTAACTGTAACCCATTTAGCTTGATCATTATTTTCTAAACCGTGACCATGGAAGTTTAGGACTTTAGGTTGCTCCGCAACGCTAGTATTCCATTCACCAACAATTTAAGACATGTTATGGATCATACGAACGTCGTTCGTCCAGAAATCGTAATTAGTCCAAGGTTCAGCTCTATGTTTATAACAAAAAGTTAAATTTAAACCCGTAGCACTAGCTCGCATTGTAAAAGTTGCATTAAGTGAAGTGTTGTAGGGGGAAGGATGGGTGAGGTAGTCTTTGGTATCGACGAGGTCTAGGGTGTTATTCAGGTACGCGTTTTCGTGAATCTCAGCAGGGTCAGCATTACAATCGCCGTCGATGCCCCACTTGAACTTATCAGCAGGACTGAGAAGGAGGGTGGCGACCGTTTGCATGAGTTAGAATTAGTTTAGTTTGATCCTAAAAGAAAGTGCATTGACTGATTTAACCTCACCTTAAATACTCTCCCCCAAAAATATAATTCTTAGGATAATCAACAACACTAACACCCACATCCCCCTGTGAATGTGTTATCTCATGAACCTGCGTAACTAAAGTAGTATGATTATATACTCTCCCCGTCCTTTCAGTTGCGAACTTGTAGCAAGGTTGAAGATCTTGACCAGAGTTTATCGTCGTGAACGTAAATGTTGTATTACCACCTTCACCAACCGTAACAATCCCACTCGTGGATTCTTTTATTTTAGCTCTTTCCGTCGGTTCAACCGTACAAGGATCTTCAGATTTTACCCAATAAACTTCATCCTCTCCCTCCGTAATACCGTAACCTCTAAAAATGAATTGTTCGGGGACGTTTACTACAGCTACATTCGAAGGACCTGTATTCGAATCTATTTGAGAAATAAATCGTAAATCTAATTTTGTTTTTGTATAGGATTGGAAATGTTCAGTGGCGAAACGATAGCACATTGTTAGGTTTGTGGAGTCGACGGGGAGGGTTAGTTCGTTATTTATATCTCCTGATGCTCCAAAACTCAGTGCAAAGTTAATACTAAAAAAGATAGGGGTTAGTAAAAAGATTTTTTTAGGGCTGTGAGATAAAATTAACTTACGTGTTTCCTCTGTGGACTGAGACGTAACCAGATTGACCGTCGTAGGGTCCAGAGTAGGCCGTTAACTTTCGAGTTTCCTCAATTGATACAGGTGCTGTTTATATTTTGGGTGGGGGGGTGGTGGGAAGAGGAGGTGCTTATGTGTTAGAGAGTGTTGTTTTAAGGATAAATGTGTTGTGTTTACGTTGTAGGTTTTTCGGAGGAAGGGGCGTTTTTTGAAGGTAATTTTTGAGGTTAAACAAAATCATCCCATGAGCTTATCGTCCTCCCTCCCAACCCCCCTCTCTCTCTACTTACCTAGACCATCATCATTATTGCCCATCGCCTCATCAGCTCCTACTCTATCATCTCTTTCTCTTGTGAAGTCCTCGTAATTATCAAGATTCGTGTGAAAACGAGAATCATATGAAGAGAGCTCAGCAGAGACGAGATTAGGGGAGGAGGAGGTATGGGTTATTATTAGGAGCACGAGGAAGGGGAGGAGACCGTTTAGACGACCGGGGGGGGATGAAGGCATTGTCTATAATCCGTTTGAAGGAAGGTTGATAGTATCGGGATTAATGAAATTGGGAAGCAGGTTTGAACCGGTATTGTTATGGTGAAAGCCTTCATCCTCCTGTTAAATCAATTTACTCCTACCCCCATTTCCTACACACGCTTCTTCAACCTTTCTCGTTAAACCAGCGTATAAACAAATTCCTTTCGTGTTCTAAAACGTTACTAAAGAATCTGTCACTTCTTCAATAAACGTTAAAAACCAAACATGGCACCTCTCCCCTGCCCTATATCCCCTGAATTACCTCCATCAAATATCTCAAATTACCTTCCCACCCCCCACTCCTACCCCCCTCTCCTTCAAACTTCAAAATTGAATACGACATCTATTTCGCAGATAACACGTCAAATTTTAACGTTCATTGTTTTTCTATGTTTAATCGGATTAGGGGATGCAGCGTTTAGCGCTGGACCTACCGTGACTCCTGATAGTTTAATTGCCGGTGCGTATTAATTGTCCTTGTTCGAAACTAAATATATTTGCTTATATGCCGTCTTAATAATTTCTCGTATTTAATTTATTTATCCTAATTACATAATGAATTCGTATACTAACAATAAACTATTTACAGGCGCTACATCCTCCTCAGTAATAACCTTCACTCCAGGTACAGCTATCCCAGCTGACGGTAAAATATTAATAGAATATCCTACAACCTTCCACTCTATAGGAGCAACTTCCATAACAGCATCAAACATGGACGGTACATTCACCATAGCAGTAACAGGAAAAAGTATTACAATAACACGATCTGGCGGTTCTGAAACTGGAATCGGTACAGAGGTTACATTAAATATACCTTCTATTATAAATCAAAAGAATTCTGGTTCATCTGGTGCATGGGTGGCTTTTAAAACGATGGATGCTGGGGGGACGACTTTGGATGAAGTTACAGGGGGGGATTTACCGGGAGCTGTTACGTTTACCGCGAGTACATTTGGAGGGAATGCTGGAGGTGAGAACTCAACAGCTTCGTAGAATTTTTGTTTATAACCACCCTACTCTAAAACATTATAATGTGAATCAATTCGTTTCGCGACTTCCCCTAAATCGAGCAGCTGTCACTCCCGCAAGTCTCGTCGCCGGCGTAGCCGGCAATGCTAACCTCGTTTTCACAACCGGTAACCCTCTCCCAGCTGATGGAAAGATCGTATTAGAATTCCCCACAACCTTCCCGGACATAGCAGCTACGGATGCCGCCGCGGTTTCTGGGTGCGACGGCACGCTTTCAGCGAGCACCTCCGGCCGAGCGGTCACTATCACTCGATCAGGAGGGTCTGAGATCGCGGCTGGCACACAGGTTACAATCACCATCCCCTCCGTAACAAACCAGAAGTACGCCGGATCCAGTGGAGTATTTATTTCCCTCTACACCACTCTAAGCTCAGACGTGAAGATCGATGAAGCCACTTCCGGCTCCTCAACTCTCCCCCCCGCTGTCACCTTCACACCGTCCACCTTTGGCGGAAACGCTGGAGCTGTAACTCCCTCAACCCTCGCCGCCGGCGCAACTGGAACCTCTAGCCTCGTCTTCACCACCGGCAACCCTCTCCCCGCCGACGGTAAAATAATTTTAGAGCTCCCCACCACCTTCTTCGATGTCAATGGCGGAACTCCTTCCATTGTCTCCGGAATGGACGGCAATTTGGTTGTAAACGTTTACACCACGAACGTGATCACTTTGACAAGATCCGGAGGCTCCGAAGTCGCCACCGGAACTGAGGTCACCATAACCATTCCCTCTGCTACCAACCAGAAGTACGCCGGCTCATCTGGAGCCTTCGTTGCTCTCTACACCACGCTGAGCACCGGCGTCAAGATTGATGAAGCCACATCCGGCTCCTCAACTCTCCCCCCCGCTGTCACCTTCACACCGTCCACCTTCGGCGGAAATGCCGGAGCCGTCACTCCCGCTAGTCTCATTGCTGGCGCCGCCGGCAGTGTCGACCTCGTCTTCACCACTGGCAACCCTCTCCCCTCAAATGGAAAGATCGTGGTTGAGTTCCCCACCACCTTTCACGCCGTCGCAGCTACAGCTGCCACCGCAAAAGCTAACATCGATGGCGCATTGGCCGCGAGCACTGTCGGCCGCGTCGTCACCATGACGAGAAGTGGCGGGGCTGAGATCACAGCTGGGACTCAGGTCACCATCACCATTCCTTCAATCACCAACCAGAAGTACGCCGGCTCATCTGGAGCCTTCATCGCTCTCTACACCACTCTGAGTTCGGACGTGAAGATCGACGAGGCTACTTCCGGTTCCTCTACGCTCCCCCCAGCTGTCACCTTTACACCGTCCACTTTCGGTGGAAACGCTGGAGCAGCCACTCCCGCGAGTCTCGTCGCTGGCGCTGCTGGAAATGTCGACCTCGTCTTCACCACCGGCAACCCCCTCCCTGTCGACGGAAAGATCGTGTTGGAGTTTCCCACCACCTTCCACGCCGTCGCCGCCACAGCGGCCACCGCTGGAACAAATATTGACGGCGCATTGACCGCAAGCTCTTCTGGCCGTGCCGTTACCATCACCCGAGCTGGCGACGGATCCGTAATCGCTGCTGGAACTCAGGTCACCGTCACCATTCCTTCAATCACCAACCAGAAGTACGCCGGGTCCAGTGGAGTTTTCGTCGCTCTCCGCACCACGGTTAGCTCGGGAGCGAAGATCGACGAAGCCACATCCGGCTCCTCCACCCTACCCCCAGCTGTCACCTTCACGCCGTCCACCTTCGGAGGAAACGCAGGAACCGTCACCCCAGCCAGCCTCGTCGCTGGAGCTGCCACGACTGCCAACCTCGTGTTCACCACCGGCAACCCTCTCCCCGCCGACGGAAAGATCATATTTGAGTTTCCCACCACCTTCCACGCCATCGCCGCCACGGCCGCCACCGCAGTTTCCAACTGCGACGGTACACTGTCCGCGAGCACCAACGGCCGCACTGTCACCATCACCCGTAGCGGAGGCTCTGTGATTGCTGCTGGTACTGAGGTCACCATCACCACCCCCTCAGTAACAAACCAGAAGTACGCCGGGTCGAGTGGCGTCTTCGTCTCCCTCTACACTACACTGAGTACGGATGTGAAGATCGACGAAGCCACTACTGGCTCCTCAACTCTCCCCCCCGCCGTCACCTTCACACCGTCCACCTTTGGCGGANCTTCTGGCCGCGCCGTGACCATCACCCGAGCCGGCGACGGATCCATCATTAACAAAAATACTGAGGTCACCATCACCATTCCTTCAATCACCAACCAAAAATATGAAGGGTCCAGCGGGGTCTTCGTCGCCATGTACACCACGATAAGTTCGGGAGCGAAGATCGATGAGGCTACGAGTGGCTCCTCCACCCTTCCCCCCGCCGTCACCTTCACACCGTCCATCTTCGGCGGCGTCTCAACTACTGTCACCCCTGCGAGCTTAATTGCTGGCGCGGCTGGCAATGCTACTCTGGTATTTACCACTGGCAACCCTATTCCCGCTGATGGAAAGATTATTGTCGAGTTCCCCAATACCTTCCATGCCGTTGCTGCCACCGCTGCCACCGCTACCAACAATATCGACGGCACGTTAACTGCGAGTAGTTCCGGCCGCGCCGTCACCATCACCAGATCAGGAGGTGAGGAGCTGCGAGGACGAAGCCCAGCGAAGAGAGAAGCGACGAACTGATATATCGCTCTTGCTCCTCGCATCAAGAGCATTCTAAACTAGCGAGGAACGTCGACTCGATACAACCTCGCATTAAAAACTTTCTAAACTTACTCGTCGCTTCGCTCCTCGGGCTTTGCCCTTGCCTCACTAATGCTCCTCGCTACGCTCTTCGCAGGCTCCGAAATCGCAGCGGGAACCGCGGTCACCATCACCATCCCTTCCATTACCAACCAGAAATTCGAAGGCAGCTCAAACGTCTTCGTGGCCCTCAAGACCACCTTGAGCGATGGAACGACCAGAATAGATGAGGCTACTTCCGCTTCCTCCACCCTCCCCTCTGCCGTTACCTTCACGCCGAGTACTTTCGGCGATGTCGCCACCACCGTCACGCCCGCCAGCCTCGTTGCTGGAGATGCTGGCAATTCCGTTCTCGTTTTTACGACCGGCAACCCCCTCCCTGCCGATGGCAAGATTGTAGTTGAGTTCCCCACCACCTTCACCTCCGTCGCTGCCACCGCAGCAACTGCAGGTTCTGGAATTGACGGCACATTAACCGCGACCACCTCCGGTCGCGCCGTCACCATCACCCGTGCAGGAGGCTCAGTAATCACAGCAGGGACCGAGGTCACTGTCACCATCCCTTCAATAACCAACCAAAAGTACGAGGGCAGCTCTAACGTGTTTGTGGACCTCAAGACCACTCTTTCCGACGGAACAACTAGAATCGACCAGGCAACTGCCGGATCCTCCACCCTCCCCGCCGCCGTCACCTTCACCCCCTCTGGCTTCAGCGGCGCCACTCCTACCCTCGTCCCTGTTAGCCGCGTCGCGGGAGAAGCGTCAATCGTCGAGGTGACGTTCAGGTGAGAAGGCGCGAGGAGCGAAGCGACGAGCTATGAACACGATATCAGCGCTCGTGCTTCGGCTGCGCTGGCAGCTTTAGTCTAAAAGCTTTCTCCACTGCGCAACTCTAACTCGTCAGCACCAAATTTCATGCGACTCTTTTCGCTCGTCGCAGGACGACGAACCCTTGGCCAGTCAACGGCAAGCTCATCTTCACTATGCCTGATACCTTCCACAGTAAAGTGGACAACTCTCAGTTCGTGTCGGACCTTAATAACGCCGATGGCACCATGACTGCGACCATTACTGGAACTGGGCCCTGGACTTTGACCTGCACCCGTTCTGGGGACGGATCTGAAGTGGCTGCTGGAGTCGACGTCACGCTGCGAGTCGGAACAAGGTTGTTCAACCAAAACTTCGAAGGAGCAAGGTGAGAAGCTGCGAGGACAAAGCCCAGCGAGGAGCGAAGCCACGAGCTGCTAGTAGTTGCTAGTAGTTGCTTGTAGCCGGTCTCCGCACTATCACCGCTACGTAATTCTAACTCATGGACGTCAATCTTAATGCGACTCGCTTTGCTCGTCGCAGTGGCGCGTTCCCCATGATCAAGACTACGTTGAACGACGGCACGACCGCGATTGACGAGAGTAGCGCGGAAGGAGATGCGATCGGCAACATTCCGAGCAGTATTACCTTCACGCCTTCTGCGTGGGGGGGCACTACGCCTAGTGTTGTTCCTGTGAGTCTCGTGGCTGGAGCGGTCACTGATGCGACTATCACCTTCACGACGGCCAATCCGTGGACGGCCGATGGCAAGCTCATCTTTGAGATTCCTGATACGTTTACGAATGTCGGCGCTGTCTCTGTTGCAGTTACCAGCGGCATCGACGGGACCTTCTCGATTGCTCAAACGGGAACTACGACGGTGCTAGCCTCTACATTGAAGACCGCCGGAGGGTCTTGGGTCGTGACAATCACGAGAGCGGGCGACGGCACTGCCGTTGCAGCAGGTGTTGAGGTCGTTATCGTCCTTACTGACGTGACTAATCAACAACACGAGGGCAGCTCTGGCACCTTTACTTTGTTCAAGACCACACTCGCGGATGGCACGACTGCAATCGATGAGAGTAGCGCGGAAGGCGACGCTATTGGTGCATTACCTCCTGCGGTGGTATTTACGCCTTCTGGATGGGGTGGAACTACGCCAAGTATTGTCCCCGTCTCCCTCGTCGCCGGGGCAGTCACCGATGCGACCATAACTTTCACGACGGGCAACCCTTGGGCTCTTGACGGAAAGCTCATCTTCGAGATTCCTAATACGTTTACGAATGTAGGCGCTGCTTCTGTAGCCATTACCAGTGGCGTCGATGGGACCTTCTCAGTTGCTCAGACCGGCGCAACGACGGTGCTAGCCTCTACGCTGAAGACCGCTGGAGGATCATGGGTCGTAACCATCACGAGAGCTGGTGACGGCGCCACGGTTGCGACTGGCACCCAAGTAACAATCGTGCTCACTGACGTGACCAACCAGCAGCACGAGGGAAGCTCTGGAATCTTCCCACTCTTCAAGACCACGCTCGCTGATGGAATGACGGCAATTGATGAGAGCAGCGCGGAAGGCGATGCGATCGGAAACAATCCTCCTGCGGTGACCTTCACGCCTTCTGCGTGGGGAGGAACCACGCCCTCCATTGTCCCCGTGTCTCTCATCACCGGAGCAGTCACAGATGCGACTATCACCTTCACGACCGGAAACCCTTGGACGCTCGACGGAAAGCTCATCTTCGAAATTCCTGATACGTTTACAAATGTAGGAGCCGCTTCTGTTGCTATTACCAGCGGCATTGATGGGACCTTCTCTGTTGCTCAGACTGGTACATCAACTGTTTTGGCTTCTACGCTAAAGACTTCTGGAGGCTCGTGGGTCGTGACAATCACAAGAGCTGGTGACGGCGCTACTGTCGCCACTGGCACCGAAGTGACCATTGTTTTAACTGACGTGACAAACCAACAGCACGAAGGAAGTTCTGGAATCTTCCCCTTGTTCAAGACCACGCTCGCTGATGGCATGACGGCGATTGATGAGAGCAGCGCGGAAGGAGATGCGATCGGCAACGATACTCCTGCCGTAACCTTCACTCCTTCTGGCTGGGGAGGAACCACACCCTCCATTGTCCCAGTGAGTCTTTTGGCTGGAGCAGTCACTGATGCGACTATCACCTTCACAACCGGAAACCCCTGGACTATTGACGGAAAGCTCATCTTCGAGATTCCCGATACTTTCACCAACGTAGGAGCTGCTTCCGTCGCAGTTACCAGCGGCATCGACGGCACTTTCACCGTTGCCCAAACTGGAACAACGACGGTGCTAGCCTCTACGCTGAAGACCGCTGGAGGATCATGGGTCGTAACCNCAGACTGGTACATCAACTGTTTTGGCTTCTACGCTAAAGACTTCTGGAGGCTCGTGGGTCGTGACAATCACAAGAGCTGGTGACGGCGCTACTGTCGCCACTGGCACCGAAGTGACCATTGTTTTAACTGACGTGACAAACCAACAGCACGAGGGTAGTTCTGGAATCTTCCCACTCTTCAAGACTACGTTGGCCGACGGCACAACCGCTATTGATGAGAGCAGCGCGGAAGGAGATGCGATAGGAAACGATGCCCCCGCAGTAGTCTTCACACCTTCTTTGTGGGGAGGAACCACACCCTCCATTTTCCCCGTCTCCCTCGTTGCTGGGGCCGTCACCGATGCTACAATCACCTTCACAACTGGAAACCCCTGGACCCTCAATGGTAAACTCATCTTCGAGATTCCCGATACTTTCACCAACGTTGGTGCTGCCTCCGTTGCAATCACCAGCGGCGTCGACGGCACCTTTTCAGTTGCCAAAACTGGCACGACAACAACTCTTGTTTCTACATTGAAAACTGCCGGCGGATCCTGGGTTGTTACCATCACAAGAGCAGGCGACGGAGCTACTGTTGCGACTGGCACCCAAGTAACAATCGTGCTCACTGACGTGACCAACCAGCAGCACGAGGGAAGCTCTGGAATCTTCCCACTCTTCAAGACCACGCTCGCCGACGGCACAACCGCCATCGACGAATCCTCGCCCGAAGCTGATGCCATCGGCGCCACCACTCCCGCAATCACGTTCACCCCCTCCTTGTTTTCGAACAGTAGGCCTACAATAATCCCCCAAAGCCTCATCGCTGGTGACCTTACTGACGTCGACATAAGCTTCGTGACGGAGAATCCCATTCCTGCTAATGGAATGATCATTTTCGAAATCCCCAGCACTTTCACCAACGTCGCCGCCACCTCAATCACCATCAACTCTGGAATCGACGGCACGTTCACCGTTTCCCAAACTGGAACCGCCGCGGCCTTCGCCTCCACGCTAAAAACAGCCGGCGGCAACTGGATCGTGACCTTAGACAGGCAGAATGACGGAGCCACTGTGGCCTCCGGCGCAACGGTCGACATAACGCTCTCCGAAGTGGTGATCCAGCAGTTCGAGGGGCCCAGTGGCGATTTTCCCATGTTCAAGACGACATTAGCTGACGGCACGACCGCTATCGACGAGAGCAGCGGTGAAGCCGATGCTATTGGATTGGTCCCAGCCTCGGTCATCTTCACTCCCTCCGCCTTCACCTACGCAGAGCCCACCTTCGTCCCCCAGAGTCTGATCGCTGGAGCTGAGACCACGCTCCGGATCACGTTCATCATCCAGAACCCGCTCAGAATCGATGACAAAATCATCTTCGAAATTCCCAACACCTTCCACAATGTTTCTGCGACGGCGGTCTCCGCGGTCAGCGGGGTGGACGGCACGTTCTTGGTTAGTCAGACTGGAGCCAAGAGCGTCTACGAGAACACTAGGAAGACCTCCGGAGGGCCCTGGATCGTGACCGTTGAGAGGGCCGGGGACGGGGCGACCGTGGAAGAGGATACTGAGGTGAGCTGGCGGATTCATTCTCCTCGTTTTCACAATCTCCACCACTAACATTCTTGCACCGCTCGCGGCAGATTATCATTGATTTGGACACCGTCCACAGCCAGCAGTTCGAGGGGGCCAGTGGGACCTTCCCGCTCTTCAAAACGACTCTGAACGACGGCACTAGCGCCATCGACGAGAGTTCTTCCGAAGCCGATGCGATTGGAACTGTGCCTCCTTCCGTCACCTGGACTCCCTCCGGATTCAACGGGGCCACTCCCCTTGCCGTTCCAGAATCCCTGGTGGCCGGAGACACCACAGGCCTGCAGCTGACTTTTACCGTCGAGAACCCGTTGCCTAATGACTGCAAGATCTGGATAGAGATCCCTGACACCTACACCGACGTCGCTGCCACCGCAGTGAGAATTGTGAGCGGAATCGACGGGGGCTTCACGGTGGCGCAGACGGGCACTTCGAGCGTCTATGACAACACTTTGAAGACTAGCGGGGGCAACTGGGTGGTGGAGGTGAGAAAGTGGGGGGATGAAGGGTTCCCAACGAGGACGAAGCCCAGCGAGGAGTGAAGCGACGATGTATTCGTGATAATTCAGCTCGTCGCTCCACTCCTCGTTGAAGTTCCTCTGCATTCGTGATATTTCAGCTCGTCGCTCCACTCCTCGTTTTCGCTATTTCAACCACTAACACGCTCGCCGTGCTGTGCTCGCCGCTCCTTGCTACGCTCGTCGCAGATCACCAGGGACGGAACTGGAACCACGGTTGAGATCGGCACCGTCGTTGACATCGTCTTGGACGACGTCACCACGATGCAGTTCGAGGGCCCTAGTGGCGTTTACCCGTTGATTAAAACCACCTTGGCTGACGGAACTAGCGCCATCGACGAGAGTTCTTCCGAAGCCGATGCCATTGGGGTATTGCCCACTTCCGTGACCATCGTGCCTGCTACCTTCTTGGACTTCAACGCCAGGCCTGACTATCTAGTTGCCGGGCTCAACAGCACTTTCAGCTTCAGCGTGACCTTGAAAAACCCTATCCCCAACGACGCTCTGCTTGAATTCACCCTTCCTAACACGTTCCAACTGGTTGACCCGTCACACATCTACACTGACGTGGACGGAACTTTCGAGTTCGAGACCGTCGGTACGGGACCGTGGGTGATCAAGATCAGGAGAAACGGTGACGGCAGCGTGATGGCGGCGGGGGATCTGTTGAATTTCGACATGAACCACGTCGTGAACAAGGCCAACATAGGGCAGACGGGAAGCTACACGTTTGTGACCTACTTGAATGACGAGACCACAAGGATCGACGTGGAGGACGCACCGACCATCTACATCGACAAGCAGATCGTGAACGTGGGAGTTGCCTTTGGCAGCACCACGGTGGCCGTCAGGGACCAGGCGAAGCGCTGGTACTTCCACGGCTACGGATTGAATGCGGGAGATGAGATCAAGTGGGTGACCAACGGTGCCTCTGAGGACCACCACTGCGATGGTCACGGCTATTCCACCAGTGTGGGCTCGGACATGAGCGTCAGCGGCGTGGCTGATGACGCAGTCGAGTTCAGCGTCTTGTTCTACGAGAGCGACAGCAGCGTTGACGGGCCCTGGAAGATGTGCTACAAATTCTTCAACGAATCCACTCCTTGGAAGCTCTACAGCGGCATGGAAGTGGAAGTCAGGGAGTTCTACCACGTCGCATCTGCCGGCTTCGGGGCCACCAACGTGGCCGTCGCTCACAGAGAGAAAAAATTGACCTTGAACGGCTTCGGAATTACGGATGGAGATAGGGTTAAATGGATCGACACGGCCACACAGAACTGCACGAGCGAGGGAGCTGACTTTGTCGATTACCGTAACACCGAGTGGCACGAAACCGCCTGGCCCACTCTATCACCTACGAAGGCGCCCACTGTAAGCCCGACGAAAGCTCCGACGAAGGCACCTACGAAAGCGCCTACGAGCTCGCCTACGAGCTCGCCAACGGCAGCTCCAGTTCCGGCGTAAACTAACTACTTAACATTATATCGCTCGCCCCTGTTCGGGGTGTGCGATGAGTTGACTACAAACCAGAAAAAAAACCATGACTGTAACTATAAATAATGTCAAAGGGAATCGGGTGACAGCGATCTCTCCACAGCTAACAAAACATTGTAACTTTTTAGTAAAATGTGTACAAAATTAATGTTCTAATTAATTTATAGTTTCTTGAACTCATGCTCTTCAATAATTCTAAGCACATCCCTAGCCTCGCTCTGCATAGAAATTTTAACAATTGCACTAGTTGGTTCCGCTCCCGCTTCCAACAACGCCTTAGCTCCAACCGCTAAATTATTACTAGCCATTCTATGCAGCGGAGTGAACCCGTACGTATCGAGAGCGTTTATATCACCGCCTTTTGAGATTAATAATGCAGTGGAGGTTGAACCTTTACGGGACATACCAGCGGTGTGAAGAGGGGTGGCTCCGCCAGTGGATACTTCGTTTATTAAGGTAGGGAAATCGGCTAATATATTTTCAACTGTTTCAGGACCGGCTGAAATCGCACGAGACATCAATGAATAACCCTTTCCATCATACACCGGTCCCGGCTTTGAATTGTGGTTCTGATACTGCGCGACGAGTTAGTTTAGAGTATTCTTAATGC
>BLQM01000241.1:23037-36652 GCA_012489335.1 Triparma laevis f. inornata
CGACGAGTTAGTTTAGAGTATTCTTAATGCTCTTCGCTTCGCTCCTCGCAGTAACTCGCATAATTGTTGTATTCCTCGCAAATTCTCACCTGCTGTCCCATTTTTACCTCCCCATTTTTATTCCTCTTCACGCTTCCAGAGTAAATACCAGGTCCTACTGAATCAGCGTAAGGGTCGAAACCTTCGCGATCGGTGGAGCCTGGGAGGCCGTATTTTTCGGCGACGCCGGGGGCGTAGGGATCGTGGATTATTTTTACGCCGTCGGGGCGGTAGAGGGGTTGGGAGGTAGACATTGAGAAGAGGACAGGGAGGAGCGTGTACTTCATTAAGGAGCAATGGTGGCTACGGGGGGGAGTGGGGGGGGGAGGGGGGGTTAGAGTGTAGATGGGACCACCACGAACGGAGGAAAGATCGACATTTTAAAAGGATTCGAGCACTCCTCGTGCTAAGCTATGGCTTCCGATCAGGCTAAAGTACACGCCAGAAAGACCAGCATGGACGGCTCTTGAAACAGCTGCGATCGACGATCGGCTCAGACACCGCTAAGATGTTCCAGTACATCGCCCGTGCTCTCAAGTGTGTCGCCGAGACTCCGTTTGCGAAGAAGCTGACTAAGGCAAAAACCTTGACTAAGGCAAGAAACCTATATTTGCGGGGGTGGAGGGAATGGAGGGATTGGTTTTGGGTTCTCTTGTGAGATATGGAGATGTGGGAGACTTTTGCGGCCGTAAAACGACGTTTTGAACTTATAACTTACAAGATCCAACATGTCCCAGCTTTGCTTTAGTTTCTCTGAAAATTCACTTCCTTTGAGCTTTCGGAACTCGAGATCATTTCCGACATCGCATTTCGCCATTGCTGCTTCGAGCCCTCTAGCTCTCGACCTCGATCTCTGGGTCTCCCAACAACCGCCCCTCCCATTTACTATTAACATGACGACCATGATGATCTTCCTGCTGATGTCGCTCCTCCCCACCCTCACTGTATCCCTCCCGCTCCGCAACCCCTCCCAATCTGCCTGCTCCACCCCTGATTTCTCCAATTACACCGCCTACCCCTACTGCGATCCCTCCCTCCCTACTTCCTCCCGCGTTTCCTCCCTTGTCTCCCTCCTCACCCTCACCGAGAAGATCAGCCTCCTAAGCCAAGACACTTCAGGAGATGACGCCGCAATCCCTCGCCTCGGAATCCAGAGGCTTCCGTTCGGCGAGGCCTTGCACGGGGACGTGGCTAGCTGCGTGGATGCGGGAGTATGTCCTACATCATTCCCGCATGCTTTATCTTTAGCCGCGACGTTCAATAGATCGCTTTGGCACTCAATTGGCGAGGCTATCGGCGTAGAGGCTCGAGCCTTAAATAATCTTGGCGCTGAGTCCGCTGATCTAGGCTTGAAGGTCTCTGGTTTGATGTTGTGGACCCCCAACTTGAACCCTTACCGCGACCCGCGATGGGGGAGGGGGCACGAAACACCTGGAGAAGACCCCTACCTTTCCGGCGAATATGGAGTTGAATACATCACCGGCTTGCAGGGTAACGATCCAAAGTACCTCCGAGCGGCTTCCATCGTCAAGCACGCTTTTGACTACGACGTGGAGGGAAACTACGAGACCTCCCGCACCGCTTTCGACGCCAACGTGTCTTCAGCAGACGATCAAACGAACTACTTCGATCCTCCTTTCAAGGCCATCGTGTCTTCCAGAGCTAATGCTAGTGGACTCATGTGCTCGTACAACGCAATCAATGGCGTACCGTCTTGCATGAACGGGGATAAGAATAACGGCGTCGTGCGAGATCAATGGGGACTCGGAGAAGAAGGCATAATAGTTTCTGACTGCGGTGCGATCGGGGATGAGGCTTCCACCGCCTACATCGAAGCTAATTTTGGAGGTTCTGTTACTGCCCAGGCGGCGCAGGGAATTCTAGGAGGTGAGAAGTCGCGAGCGACGAGAATTATGAACATTCTAACTTAACTCGTCGCTTCGCTCCTCGCTCTGGAAGGTTGCGATTACAATTGCGGTCACTTTTACGCCGAACACCTCGCTGACTCGGTTAAGAACGCTGACCTCGCTGAAGACGACGTTGACATGGCCGTTTCGCGCCTGCTCAACAAAGCGTTCGAACTTGGGCTGTTCGACCAAATTGAAGGCGTCCCATTCGCAAATTACGGGGAGGAAAAGCTGGGCACGGCTGAGCACGCCGGCCTCGCTCTCTCAGGCTCGACGCAAGCCAGCGTTCTTTTGAAGAATGAGGGCAGCACGCTTCCTCTGGAGGCCTCAGCCAAGGTCGCGGTGATTGGGCCGCACTTCAATTCGTCCCTCGATTTACTTTCGAACTACAGAGGCGACAGCGACGACGTCGAGAACCATACACCTCTATTGGGATTGACGAGCCGTGGCAACGTTGTGGCGCACGCTGCGGGGTGCGCGTTGAACGGCGACGACACGAGCGGCTACGATGAAGCCGTCAAAGCGGCAGGGGAAGCCGACGTTGCGGTGGTATTTCTAGGATTGCATCCGCAGTGGTTTGATGACGTGCCAGTCGACGACAGCTCGGAAGGTAAAAAAGTGAGGAGCGAAGTGACAAGCTACCAACATGATATTTGCGCGAGGTATCCGGCTGCGCTGGTAGCCTTATACTAAATAATCAAATGTCTTTCGTCGTTACGCAATTCTAACCCGTTAATGAAAGGGGAGGCGCGGGACCGGAAGGACATCTTGCTGCCTTCGGTACAGCAGGGGTTGCTGGAGGCGGTGGCTGCTACCGGTGTCAAAGTTGTTCTAGTGTTAATCAACGGTGGACAGGTGGCTATTCCGTGGGCTAAGGGGGAAGAGGGGGTGGGGGCAATTTTAGAAGCGTTCTATCCTGGGCAATTCGGCGGCGAAGCGATTGCAAGCGTCTTGTATGGTGACGTCTCGCCGAGCGGGAGGTAAGAACTTGCGAGGAGCGAAGCGACAATCTTCATCATTCTAACTCGTCGCTTCGCTCCCCGGACCTCGCAGGTTACCTTACACTATGTACGATGACGATTTTGTGCAGAGACGGCCGAGCATCGAGGAGATGTCGCTCACGGCGGATGGAGGGATTACGTATTTATATTATGCAGGGGAAGTCTTGTGGCCGTTCGGTTTTGGCCTGTCTTACACGACCTTTAGCTTGAGCTTGGGGGAAGATCAACAACACCAAAAATGGAGGGCGGAAGAGCCGACTAAGTTCAACATCGTGGTGAAAAACACTGGAGATGTTGAGAGCGACGTGACGGTGCTCGCTTATATTACGCATGTTGATGGGGGAGAAGTAGGCGTGGATGTACCATTCAGAGAACTCTGCGCGTTCTGCAGGCTGAGCGGGCTGCAGGAAGGGGAGGAGGGAGAGTGCGAGCTCGAGATTGACGAGAACGTGGTGATGCACTCCGGAGTTTTGAAGGAGGGCGAGTATAGTTTGGTTTTTGAGCTGGGTGACGGTACGAGCGTTACGAGCAAAATAATGGTATAAAACGCGGTTTTATTTTTCATAAATATCCATATACGACAACATTTTGATTACTTCTTTTTCTGGGCGTGCTCAACAGTAAGGACCCCACAGACAGCCTTCATTTTCTCCCTCCACTGTGGGACGCCGAATTGTTGGGTGAAGCCGAGGTTTTCTTTCTTGAAGATATCCTGCGACCCTCTCCCTTTGGAAAAACTGCTCCCTCTGGATCTGTCCGAACCTTGCGAGGATGGCGACGACCCCCCGCGGACACTTCCTTTTGACTTTTGACTTTTGAAGTTTTTAATCCACATTAAGGACACATCCTCGTCAGCCATGACCTTCCCGAACTGGGAGAAGTACAGGGAGGTGAAGACTCCGCAATCGCAACCGTTCGTCTGGTAGGGAATGCCCGCCGGCTCGAGGACCGGGAAGATCTTGCTGTTTTTCTGCGAAGAGCGAAGCGAGTCGCATGAAGATTGACGTTCACTAGTTAGAATTGTATAGCGGTGATAGTGGCGTTGATATATAGACTGAAGCTAATAGCGCAGCCGAATAACGAACGGATTTAATAAATTCCCAGCTCGTCGCTTCGCTCCTCGCAGCTTCTCACCTTATAGATCTCGTCGAGCAGCGCATCTCTCCCTTTTGCTTTCTTCAACATTTCCTTCATCATCTCGCTCATATACTGCCTTATCTTCGTAGCGATGCCCTTCGAGCTGTGGCACCTCAAACTGTCGAAGAACAGGATGCAGCTGCCCGGGGCTGCGACGAGCGTAGCGAGGAGCATTAGCAAGCCGAGGAACGAAGCCACGAGTTAGTTTAGAAAGTTTTAATGCGAGGAGCGAGAGCGATATATCAGCTCGTCGCTTCGCTCCTCGTTGTCGTCGTTCGCTCCTCGCAGTGCCTCACTTTTCTCGTCTTCCTCCTCGTCCACGGCGTCGTCAAGCATGTTTTTGTAGTCGCTCAAGATCCTGCCGGCGCGGTTGACCTTCTCTTTCGAGACGGTGCCGTCGGACATGAAGTACGCTCCGGGGTTCACGATGACGCAGAGCGACCAGTGCATGTCCTTGCAGATTGGCACAAAGACGTACTTCAGGTTGAGGAACGATTTGATGTCCTGCGACGAGCGCAGCGACGACGAGCGTAGCGAGTCGCATGAAGATTGGTGTTAACGAGTTAGAATTCGCGGCGATGCTAGTATCGTCGATATCTAGACTAGAGCTACTATCGCAGTCGAATAACGAACTGAATTAACGGATCTCCAGCTAGTCGCGACGCTCCTCGCAGTGCCTCGCCTTGATCCATGACTTGACGCCAGCGTATTTGGAGTTCGAGAGCGTCGTAAAAAAGTGCGACGTGAAACAGTGGTAGGAGGAACGGGAGAGGAAGGGGGAAGTGGGGCGAGGCGAGTGGGGCAGGGTTTTGACGGGCGTTAGTTTTAGTTCTGGGCTGCTGCTTTGCGGCGGAGAGGAGGCCTTAGGCTTGCTTTTAGCCCAGATGGAGTCGATGGAGTTCGTGTATTCGCTCTCGCTACTAGAGGAGCCTAAGTGTGTGTTTCTCTCGTCCTCTTTCTTATTCTTATTCTTCTTCTTCTTCGACTGTTTCTCCTTCTTCTTCTCGCATTCAATGATTTGGATCTCGTCTGCGCTAGATTCGACGACTTCGTACTCATTTCCGCTAGATTCGTCGTTGACGACGTCCAGAAAACCTTCGACTTTCGGGTCGGACATCGCCACCATCTTGAACCACAGATCGACCAGGTTGTCGTTTAGCCAGACGCCCGAATCCAACCGCTCCAGGTCCGTCTCCATAATCGTGACCCTTTCTTTCCCCTTCCCGATCCCAGCTCCGTCGTAAACGAGTTCCTCCTCTCCACCCTCCTCCTCCTTCTCCTCCTTCTCCTCCCTCCGCGGATACACGAACGCGACCTTGTCCTGCTCCTTGACCTTCTTCCTCAGCCCCTGCGTGTGCAGCTCAATCTGTTCTAAGTCGGTTACGGGACCGTCGGCGATCATGAGATTGAACACGTCCCAGTGGTTTTTGGCTTCTACGAAAGCTTCCTTAAAATTCTGTGAGAGGCGAGGAGCGAAGTACGAGGAGCGAAACGACGAGTTAGAAATGGGTGGTTGGTGAAAAAAGTGGAGTCTGTTCTTACCTCGATATTACTCGCTTTAACCATAACCGTGATCTTCCCCTTCCTCCACACTTCAATATTGTCTTTCGTGGGAGCTTCGATTGACGCGACGTTGTCGTCTTGTTCGTATCTGTTGATGAATTGTTCCAGTCCACTCTCAGAATCGGGAGACCAACGGAACGTTATGAAAGGACGTTCGCAGTCGACGACGTAGGAGAGGCCTTTGAGGCTGTCCTCTCTTGTGATCAAGAATTCGAGTTCTTGCCTGTCTTTGGACTTGTTGTTGAAGCTGAGCTTCATGCTGGGATTGGGGCCGAACTTGAAGCCGAACCAGGGATTGCTTTCTTCGGCGATTTTCTTCTTGCCGACGTACGCGCCCTCGCAGGCGAACTTGATGTGTTTAAGTGAGGAGGGAGTGTGGGGGGAATCGGGGGGGGCGTCGGAGTCGGAGCAGAGGTCGATAGCGGTTTCCGAGGTGTTCGAAATGTTGTTCGGTGAGGAGCGTCGGGAGGGGCGACTGCGAGTGGTGGGGGTGAGGTTCATGCCCCAGTTTGCCAGAACAGAGGAACGGGATAGATTGTTTTTGTATTCACCGTCGGAGTCTGAGTCGGAGATGTCATCTCCAGTGTTATTATTCTTCTTG
This sequence comes from Triparma laevis f. inornata, assembly GCA_012489335.1. Taxonomy (NCBI): domain Eukaryota; class Bolidophyceae; order Parmales; family Triparmaceae; genus Triparma; species Triparma laevis. The sequence goes on from BLQM01000241.1 coordinate 29,286, forward strand.
CGGCCTTGTTGTTGTTTTTGCTGTTGGTGTTGTCTTGGTTTCTTATGGGGACTCACAGAGTTTCCGCCGTTCCGACTCAACTTCTGCCCTGACTTTGCCTTATGATAGGTTCGTTGTAGGTGTTGGGGTTTTTTGTGGAGCCAACCTTGCGTATCATCACCCATGACGTCTGGTTCTTCTTTCGATCTCCAACTGTCGTTGAAGGCGGTAGCGGCGGCGCCTAACGTTCCCCCGGAGGACGCGGAGGACGTGTGTTTACCGTAGGCATTCTTCTTCCTTTTCGGAATCGGCTCATACATAGAAGAAGGGGACCTACGATTCGACATTTCCTCGTCATCAGCGGCGTCGAGAATATCCATGCCCCTGCTCTTCGTTCTCTTACTATCGGGGTTGCCACTCTTCTTGAAATTAAGGCCGGTAGCGTCGTCGGAGTTTTTTTGCTTCTTCGAACGCTTGCTCGACTGCTGCTGCTGCTGCTTTTGCTTCCCCTGATTGCTGGCCAAATGGTTGATGGAGTTTGAGTTTTGATCATAGGAGTTGTCGTGGTGACGCTTCCCCCGGTTCTTTCCCTTTCCCTTTCCCATCAGCTGGTGTATGTCGTCCTCGCCGCTGTTGAAGGCTTGCTGGAATTTGGGGTTGTTAAGCTTCTTTTTTTGAGAAGCTTTGAGGTTTTGGGGTACGAAGAGCTGGGCCTTCGTTTTCTTTGTTTTGGCCTTCGGGGGGGAGTTGGCCGGAGAGGCGTTGTCAAAGTTTACGTTTAGCTGCTCTCTTTCGGAAGTTAGCCCCATCGAACCGTTATCGGAGTCATACGATTGGGGCATCGAAGAGATTGCCGAAGGTCGGCGGCGGAGGCTGAGGGGGAACGGGTTTTGCTGGTGATCCAGTTGGGTTGGAGATAGTTGGGTGTGCACAGTCGCTAGTTTGATGTAGATACACGATTAGGAACGAACGGGGGCGGCGGAGATGCACGAAGAAAGACAGGAGACGCCTTCAAAGACAAGGAGGGATCGGCGGCGGAGAGGGAGAAGGCCGAAGGAGGCGTTCTCGGTGTCACGGACGTCCAAGGAGGCTGACGTTTAATAAACTGGTGGTGGTGGTGGTTGGTTGGTTTGCAGCTAGGTGGGTCAATTGCGTGGATACGGCGCGCAGAGAAATCAAGAGTCCCAGATGATGAGCCAAAAATGTTGTTGATTTCGAAACAATAGAACTGGCCTTCCACGTTCACGAAACCAAACGTACGTGGATTTTACGTCGACTGGTGGGGGTTTCTGTTGCGAATTTTGAATGTGGAAATAAATGCGCGCTCCTATTATTCCCTAAATCGATTTATAAAGTTTTGTCTGTCTTATCGACCCGCAGGACCATTTCTTATCGCTAATTTCGTCTTCACTTCTACGAGAATGTCGATTAATCGACCCAGCGTGGTATCCACCACCTGAAACCCCCTAATTCCATGCCGATCCCCACCCCCTTCCAGTCCCAACCTCTCCACCTCCTCTGAAAAACTCCCTCATTCCCATTCGCCCTAACCCCTCCTCCTCCTCCTCAGAATGATTCAAAAGGACGATCAAACGATCCCTCTCGTCTACGCGGAGCCTCGTTCTAGCAGCACGGGCAGCGTGACCGTGACTTATGAGACTTATGTGAGGCCTCATAAGAAGAAGGTGAGAGGTCTTAATTGGATTAATTTCGGGTTGCTCGCTCAGCTAACACTCGCCGCTCGTCCCCCCTCCCCACCCCACAGCTCTGCTCCGCCTGCTGCGGTTTCACCTTCCTCTCGACCTTCCTCCTCGTCTTCTTCCTGATGCCCCGCTCCCCCGAAATGTGGTTAAAATCCTACACCCCCGTCCAAGTGTCCACCTCCGGCGCAACCTGGACCGAAACCTTTGGCTTCAAAAACGACAACTGGTACACCATGGACTGGACTGATCTGGAGATCGGGGTGTACTTCTGCGATTCGGCCACCATCTGGGGATGCTACAGCGAAGGCTCTCCTTTAGTTTTCGAAGGTAGCTACGAAAACCCCGAGACCGACAACGAGAATAAATTCACCACCGGCTCCAGAGCGTCAAGAGACGTTGAGTTGTCTTACAACTCGGTCGCTCCGGCGAGCACGCTGGCGTACATGACGACGTTGTGCGCGAGTCAGGGGTATATTATTATGTTTAGTCAGGCGAGTGTGGTGGGGAAGTTGACGAATGGGAGGAGCTTTGGGACGACTTATTTGACGCAAGCGGTGTTGGTTGATTGCAGTTAAGAGGAGGCAGGGGTATATTTGTGGGGAGGGGGGGAGGCTGTAGGAAATAAGAAATTGTAGGTTTTTATTTTATTACAATAACAACAACATTAATTATTTTCATTATCTGCTTCGACACCAACTCCACTTACGACGCCCTTTCCTGTTGGTATAGGCAAAACCATAAAATCCCACGCCGCAACGACGTCCTCAGCCCCCAACTCTCCCGCGTGTTCAATCGCTTGCCTCTCGATCCTCCTTGATATCCTCAAGCTGTCGTCCGAACAGTCTCCTTTGTAACGGGGGGAGAAGTGGTTGAGGGCGAGTTTCTTTGCGCCGATTGTTTTAGCGAATTCGGCGGCCATTTGGGGGGTGCTGTGGCCATGTTTTATGGTTTCCATTTGGACTTCTCTATAACTGTGTTGGATTGTGTTAGTATTATTGATATTGCGTTACTCAAAAGCCCTCACAATCTCACCTCGTCCCTGTATCAATCCCTTTCAAATAACTATTCGTAGCCTCGTGAACTAACAAATCCGCCCCCTCCGCCAGCTTCTCCAAAGCCCCCGCATCACACGTATCCCCGCAAATAACAACCTTCCTCCCCTTCCTCTCCTCCTCGACGATATCCTCGCTGCGACGAGCGTAGCGAGGAGCATTAGCGAGCGGAGTTAGTTTAAAATGCTCTTAATGCGAGGAGCGTATAATTATCATATTCCCAGCTCGTCGCTTCGCTCCTCGCTGCGGGCTTCCTCCTAGCTGTAAGCGTCTCACCTTTTCAAAACCGTCCCATCCGGAAACTCGAAAACCTCCCCCTTCGGCAGCGTCTTCAAAAAACCCATAACCTTCATCGGATCCCTAATCCCCTGCTCCTTCATCGCTCCAATATTCCTCTCCAAAACCGGCATAGCAATCTCACTCCTCAACCGGCCAGGACGGTCAACTTCCTTGCACACGTAACCTATGCAGGGTACGCCGTGGGACATTACGCTTGCGGATACTCTCATGTCGCCTTCGTCTTCGTCGGTTATTAAATCCCATACGGGGGCGTTACGGCTTGATTCAGGGTGAGACCAGTTCGGTTCGATGTCTAGGCCGCCTGGGACTTCGCCGTAGTTCGGGTTGGATTCTAGGGGGGGGGGTTTTCGAGACGTAGTTAACGTAGCTTTGAAGGTCGTCTTTTATTTCTCGCGAGTCGTTTTTCTGGTAGACGCGTTCGGAGTGGGGGATGGGGCTGTAACGGTAACCGCCGTTGTGGAGGCGGCGCCAACCTGGGGCCATCGGAAGGCCCTTTAATTCGTGAACGCGGTAGTTTGGGCATATTCTACTGCACGACCATCTGCGAGCGTAGCGGCGGCAAGCGCAGCGAGCGCGTGTTAGATGTGAACGATAATGAATTGTCGCAAAAAACTTCAGCCTCACCTAACAGTAACCCTCAACCACTCCCTCAACCCCTCCGGCCCATAAATATCCAAAGGCTCCGCCCCCTTATCCCTATCCTGCCCAATCAAACACAACAACCCCGGCAACCCAAACGTATGATCCCCATGCGAATGCGTTAAAAAAATCTTATTAACCTTCCCTGGCTTAACATCCGGCGATTTCTGAAGCTGTAACTGCGTGGATTCACCGCAGTCGAAGAGCCATATACCTCCGGAGCGCCAATTTAATCTTAAGGCAGTGCAGGATACGCCGCGGGTTATGGAGGGGGAGCAGGAGGCGGTGCCGAGGAAGACGACGTCGAGGTCAGAGGGGGGGAGGGAGGAGAGGACGGGGTGGGAGAGGCGGATGGCGCGTTCTTGGGAGGGGGTTAACGGGGGGGTTGTGAAGTTGGGGTTGGGCATTGAGGTTGGCTTGCGGCGGAGGTTGGGGGTGGGGGTGGTGTGTTGGGGGGGAACGATTTATTATTTGTGTTTGATTGTAGCAGCTGTACGAGTTCCTGTTGAGATTTGTTTGTTGGGTGGTGGTTAGGTGACGTTGGTAGGGATTTGGTGTTGGGTTATGAAGGAGGCCGCTAATCAGAAACGACTTCACTAGGATTAGCGAGGAGCGAACGATGACAACGAGGAGCGGAGCGACGAGATTACGTCGTAAATGCAACGAGGAGCAAGTCCAAATGAGAACTCGTTTAATTCGTCACTGGGCGGCGCAACGCGATTCTACGCTCCTCGATTACGAACCCTACGCTCGTTCTCGTCGTGGAGCGGAGTGACGAGATTACGGCGTCGTAAAGTGGCTCACCTTCTTCTTCAGGCCCTTAGCAGATTGGGAGAAACCCTTCTCTGTCGCTAACTCCCTCAGCTCGCCGACCCTCATTTTGTTGTAGTCCACAGGGTCCGCAGGGTACGTAGGTATTGAGCTAGAGTCATCAGATGCTGGAAGTGTGTCGGCCCGAAGAATGGAGTTTTTAGGAGTTTGGGAAATTTGGGATTTATGCACGCGGTGAGGGGAATTGAGGAGGTGTATTGTGAAGGTAGAGGTCGGGGTGACCCAGTAAAGGAACAAAAGGGCCCGCAGCGCCACGATGTTGTGCATATGGGGAAGTTGGACTTCACTTGATTTTCATTGTCTCTCTGGAACTGGCAAAATCAACAGTGCTCTGTCAATACTTTAATAACAGCACTGTCCCCGTTAGATAGTGCTATTACCATCATTAGCTAGCTCTAAATAACTTGCCTAGCCTGTCAACGCTCTGTATCCTAACTTATTCATCGGCTGATTCTCGATGTTTTCGTTTGCGCATCGTCTGCTCCTCCTGCTCAATCTGCTCCTCATTCCTTATACGGTACCCTTCCTGTCGCCGTTGACATCCGGTCGTCAATACTCTCCTTCAATTGTTTGCCCCATTCATCCTCCCGTTCATCGTGTAGTTTCTCCGTCCCCGTTGCACCGCGGCAAGGTGAGATCAAATCCCAACCCCCGTCCTCCCACGTCAATCACACTAACTCCTCCCCTCCACCCCCCAACCCTACCAGTCTCCAACCGCACTAAATTCCCTCACTTCCGCAATAACGTCCCTTATAACAAGCCACAATATAACCAACTTGGATCCTTCCGAATTTGACTCCGCCGCTCATAGAGTCATGGGACGTCAACCTGACTCGATCTTGATTAAAACTTTGTTGGAATATTCAGAGGAGAAGCGGAAGGTGCGCTTTGCTTTGAGCAATCCATTTAATTTCAATAATTCAACGCGAACGCTATAAAACTAACAACGCTACGCTTTTACTCTCTCAGACTCGCTTTGGTAGTCAAAATGATCGTTTTGAAAATCCTTCAGCCTACTGTACCGCAATACTCTACCGCATAATCCGGGAAGCCGGCGGAACTGATTTTACCCTTAATCGTCGACCTTTGCCTGCGTCTTCTACGCCTGCTCAAACGTCACAGTTTCAACAGAGACGGGACTTATTTCAGAAGGAACAGGAACAGCAACAACAACAACAACAACAACAGCAACAGCAACAGCAACAGCAACAACACCGTCCTCAAAAACAACAACCTCCATACCCCCCCACCTTCTCCTTCCCCCTCACCCTCCCACCTCCTCCCCCACCCCCCAACCCTTCCTCCCTAATAAACTCCCTCTCAATGCTAACTCATAAACCCTCCGACCTCCCCTCCCTCGGTCCCACAACCTCCTCCAAGCTCTCCCGCCTTGGTCTAACCACAATTCGCTCTCTCCTCTTCCGCTACCCCAAAACCTACACTTCCTTATCACCTACTATAGAGAATTTAGCATTACTAGAAGACGGTTCAAGTGTTTGTTTACATTTAAAAATAAAGAAAGTCTCTCTTAAAAATACACTAACTATCATGTGTGTTGACAGACATAATACTCCAATAAATATAACTTACATATACGGTTCATCGACTAGAGCTTTACAAGTATTAAAAGGTTTATCAGTAACATTTAGTAAAAAACTGAGAGGAGAAGAACCTATAAAAATGGTTGGAAATTTAAAGAGAAGTGTTGATGGGTTTTTTAGTTTAGTTAATCCTGAAGAGGTTAAGGGGGAAGGTGTTAAAACTGGTTATGGAGTTGGAGGAGGTGGTGGGGAGAGTAGGATTAAAAAAGGTGAGCTAAAATTATGTAAGAGTGCACGTTTGGACAATTACGATGTAGCTAACACAATAAATTGAGCAGCATTAGAACATGCGATAGAAACTTACTTTCTTGATCTACCTCTTCTTTCGTTTCCACTTAAAACTTCGAATTCGAACGTAATATCAACCTCTGATTCAATATCTGAATCGTTTAATAAAATACATTTCCCTCTCCCTAAAAATCTCGAATATGGAATTCAAGATGAGAGGGAGAGATTAGCTTTCGAGAGTTTAAGCGTAACTCAACTTCGATTATTATTAAACGTAAAACCCGGTAAAAATCTGCATCAACCTCCAAGTAAAATATTCACCCCCTCAAATATAAAAATCCTCGACCCCTCCCAAATCCACGCAATAAACGATATAACAAACACAACCTACCATGAGTTTTTATTAGCAGGTGACGTAGGTTCCGGTAAGACTATTGTAGCTTATAATGTTATGTTAATGTGTAAATCTAGAGTCAACTATTATATAGCACCTACGACTATTTTAGCAAAACAAATATATAATTTATTCAAATCGTGGGATGAGGTTAATAATTTAAACACTTATTATATTGATGGGAGTGTTGTGGGGAAGGAAAGGAATTACATTTTAAAGTATGCTAAGGAAGGTGATATTATTGTAGGTACAATTGCGTTGGGTAATTGTTTAGATGGGTTAGATAAAGGTGTAGTGATTTTAGACGAGGAACAGAGATATGGTGAGAAACTGAAGAGCATACTATCTAATAATTCCTATAAGACTCTACGTCTGAGTGCAACACCTATACCTAGAACCCTTCAATCAACAACATATCACGCTGGAGTAAAACGCCTTCAAATAAAATCTCTCCGTTGGAACGTAGAAACGAAAGTACTACCTATAGAAAGAGTAGATGATATAATCGAGAATGTTAAGAAATTTATTAATAAAGATAATGGGAAGGTATTATGGATATGTCCAGCGATTGAAGGAGAGGTTAGGGGGGTGTTGGAGAGGGGGGAAGGGTTGGTTAAAAGGATGGGGGAGGGGAGGGTGG
>BLQM01000241.1:36833-47952 GCA_012489335.1 Triparma laevis f. inornata
AGGGGAGGGTGGGGGTTGTACATGGGAGAATGAAGACGGAGGAGAGGTAAGGAAGGCGTTTGAGGGGGATGCGAGAATGTGGGTTGTTCTAACGATGTCGTCGCTTCGCTCCTCCTCCTCCTCCTCCTCCTCTAGAATCAAGAGGTTAGAATATTTCCAGAACTCAGATAGCGGAGTCTCCGTCCTAGTCGGTACGACCGTCTTAGAAGTCGGAGTAGATCTAATCGGAGTAGACGTAATCGTAGTTGAGAACGCCGAAAGATTTGGACTGTCTAGTTTACATCAACTTCGGGGAAGGGTGGGGAGGAGGGGAGGGGGAAGGCTGTGTTTTTGGTTGAAGGGGGGAGGGAGAGGGTTGGGATTTTGGAGGAGACTGATAATGGTTTGATGATTGCGGAGGAGGATTTGAGGACGAGGGGACCGGGGGAAATGCTTGGAATCAAGCAGAGCGGATTGGATACTAGTTTAGGGGTTAATATTGACGAGCATTATAAGCTCCTTTCGGCTGCGGGGAAGAGGGCGAGGATTCTTTGCGGGGAAGAGGTTGAGGAAAGTGGTGGAGAAGGTGCGAAGTCACGAGGAGCGAAGTGACGATGTTAGAACGTGATATCTCTGTTCGAAATGAAGCTCAATGAGGCTCCATGAGGAGCGAAGCGACGAATTTTGCTATCACCACTTACACGCTCGCTTCGCTCGCCACTCTTCGCAGGTTTGGAAGAGGCCTTGAACCAGGAAGAGGTCAAGAAATGGATAACCACAGGACTGCACGCTAGCACTTCGCAGGGGATGAGTCTTCGGTACTCGATCGGCCTCTTCTCAAAATACGACGATCAACTTACCGAAACGTATAAACTGCTCGCGGAAAAGGCGAAAGCCCAATGCGACCTGGGCGAAGAGGATGTGAGAATAGACGAGATGTTTATAGAGTGGGCGGCTAGGCTCGAGGGGAGTCATTTGCAGAAGGAGGGCGGAAGGGAGAAGGTGAGACAGGGAATGCGTTACGATCGGAATGAGGCGAGAACATTCTAAACTAGCGAAGAGCGAAGCGACGAGATTATCAAAAGTGACACAACTGGAACTCAGAGAAATAGACCCGTCGCTACGCTCCTCACATTAAGATTATTCTTGACTAACACGTCGCTTCGCTCCTCACTTTGGCTTCGTCCTCGGCTCGCTTCACTCGCCGTCGCAGAAGAAACAAGATGAACATCGCGGCGGCGGGAAAATCCTGCACGACTCGGAGGCTCTCGAGCTAAGCGGAAGAGAACGGGCCGCCGACAAGGCCCGGCTGAAGAAAAACCGAGACCTCGCAGAGGGCAACGGCATCATCAAACCCCCTAACCCGAGAAAGATACAACCTCGCAAGAAGTTCCCCAACCTGAGCATAGACAGCACGTGCTTCGTCTGCCTTGACGTCGAGACGACCGGACTGAGCAGGAGGAGCAGCCACATCATTCAGATCGCCGCCAAGATGCTGCACTCCTCGGACCCTCGGGATTCGTTCTCTGCCTACGTTCTGCCTCCTCCCAACGTTCTCAAGGGGGAGGTCGAGAGGTGAGGAACTGCGAGGAGTTAAGCGACGAGCTGGGAATGCGGTAATTCCGCTCGTTATTCGTTTGTTCTAGTAGCTGCAGTCTAGATGTCGACGCCACTAGTAAACCGCTACGCAAATTTCTAACTCGTCTTACCTCCAATCTTCACGCGACTCGCTATGCTCGTCGCAGCTTGACGGGCATCACGGACACGTTTTTGAGGGAGGGAGGGATGGACATAAGCACCGGCGTCATGCACGGACCTGCGATGGACTTCGAGAGAGTTTACGAGTTCTTCTGCAAGTGGTGCCGCGAGCGCGGCGCTGGTAGAGACGTCGTTATGATCGCTCATAACGCTCGCTTTGATTTGGGCATGTTGAATAGCGAGATAAGTAGGTGAGAAAGAAGACGCTGACAATAATATTATTACTATTATAATTTATACTGACACAGCTCGCTGCGCTCGCCGCTCGCCGCTCGCAGACTTCGGCTCAAAAACCCCGATAACCACGGTGGGTTGCCTCCGTCTCTTGCTCGTGACGCCAAAATCTCCTCAGTGGTCGACACTCTTCCCTTGTTTCGAACTAGCAAACTGTGGAAGATGAACGAAATGAAACGACCAACCAGCTTCAAGCAGGGCGACTTGTACGCATTTTTGTTCGATAGCCCCATGGCGGCGGCGCACAATGCGATGGGGGATGTGCTGGGGTTGGAGGCTATATTGGAGGGGATTAATGGGTGGCAGGAAATCGGGCAGTCGATACAGACCGCTTTGGTTGAGATTGTTGATGTAGAAGAGTAATCGTAAATGTTATTGTTTAATAATGCAAATTTGAGTGTTTCTTAAGTCGATTAAAGTTCGAGTTCGGAGTCGTCCAATGTGACGGTTCGTGTTCTGGCCCTCTTTTGCGCGGGTTGGAGGGATGGGGATGGGGGGACGATGGGGTGGACGGAGGCAGCGGCGGCAGCGGCGGCAGCGGGCGGCGTAGGCACGTCAACCTCAACCTCAACTTCGTCCGACATTTCAACGGCCTCATACCAATCCTCTTCTTCTTCCTCCTCCTCCTCCTCTTCCTCCTCTTCCTCCTCTTCCTCCTCTTCCTCCTCTTCCTCCTCTTCCTCCGACGACGCCAAATTATTCTCCAACTCCTCCAACTCCTCCTCGATCTCCAACCCTCCGAAACTGCTCTCCTCATCGTCGCCCTCCAAACTCTCCACGAATTGCCCCATCTCCCAAATCTCCTGAACAGCGTCATCTCCTAAAACTTCCAAATTCCCCAACTGGCGTTCCCCGTTCGCCAACAGCAAGTACAAATGCCTCTTAAGACGTTTCGCGATCCTCGCCAACTCTTCGATCCTCTCCTCCTTCTCGTCAACCTCGTCCTCCTCTTCGCCGATCTCCTCGAATTCCATTTCTTCTTCAGGCTTGAACCAATCGCGGGTACAGAAGGAGATAACGTACCTGCGGCGAGCGCAGCGAGCCGATTAGTGGTTGAGATAGCGAAACTCGTCGCTTCGCTCCTCATGGAGACTCTTACGACCGCAATATAAATCGTACTCCCAGCTCGTCGCTTCGCTCTTCGCAGTGCCTCGCCTCACCTCAAAACCTCCATCGGTAAAACCGCGGCTTCATTTTTAACAATAATCTGTCGCGGCTTCGTGCTACACAAAAGTAAGTGTTTAACGGCAGTTTGAAAATGGAGAGGGTGAAATAAATGAATATGAGACGTCCACTTTATGTTAGGGAGGGATACGGAAATAGTAGGGCCTTTTTGAAGGACAGCGAAGAGAACGTTGGAGATTAACTCGATCTGGAGGTTTGGGGTGTTGTGTGGAGATTCGTTTCGCGGTGTGCTGCGTTTAGTTATCTTGAGTAATTCATTTCCGACAGGACCGACTAATATGCCTTTTGGGGATAGTAATTTTGTGATCTTGGGTAAATCGGAGTGAGATATCGCTGAACCTGCGGTGATGAGCGCAGCGAGTGTGTTAATGGCGTAGATAGCGAAACTCATCGCTTCGCTCCTCGCTGTACCTCACCTATGTATATGCGATCGTAAGTCATACTAATTTCGATGTTTAAACCGTTGCCAGTGAACGTTTCAAAGTGCTTCGGAAAGTCATTCAAACGTCCCTGCTGTCGCTCCAACTCAATAAACTCCTTAACCCTCTCCTCCCCGAACTTCTTAACATCCTCGAAAATCTCGATGCCGTGGATGACGCTTCTCGAGCCTAAAATGCAGGCGACGATTGTAGAGAGGTAATTGGTGCCGGAGCCGATGTTGAGGAAGGTTAGGGAGGTGGAAGGGGGGAGGGAGAGGGCGTCGAGGCAGGTTCCGTACATGTGCGGGGCGGAGAGGTGGATTACGCCGGTGGAGGGAGGGGGTGGGGCATCGGCGGTCGGGAGAGTCGGAGGAGGGAGCGAACAGCGAATGGGTTCGTCGCGATAAGCGGAGGGTTTTTGGGACGGCAGAACGAAGAGACCGCGATCGACGCGGTTGAGAGCTGCGAGCGAGTCGAGGGGCGGAACGGAACGAAGCGAGCCGAGGAGTGGAGCGAGCCGATGAGCGAAGCGAGCAGAGGAGCGAAGCGAAGAGTTAGTTTAAAAGCTTATTATAGCGAGGAGCGAGAGCAACACGAGCGAGAGCAGCACATAGTCGCGCCATTGAGTTGCGACATGAGAGATATCAGCATAACTGATCTAAAACGACCCAAATATCTCACCGACAAGGGCATGAGGTGACGTTACAACTCCGTAGTTTTGGAGCTTTGCTACCATATCAGCGTTGTCTGTGCCGGAGGACAACCACATCGTCCTTGTTGGGTTGTTCTTCGAGAATTCTGATTGATCTAGAACTCAATTATTATGGCCGTCGCAGTTTTGAGATGAAGCTAAGTTGGGATTTATTGCTTTATTTGCGAGAAGGTACGTTCCTGGCTCGGTTCAATGGGACGTTGATTGATCGTTGATCGTCTGAAGCCAAAATCTCAAATCAGCTCCCTCATTTTTCAGTGGTATGTTGAGGCAGTGAACGTCTGTTATCTGCGCTCAATTGGATCTCTTCCGGCTGACATCGTACGATAATTTGCGACATATCCATTCGATGGATTGAATATGCGGCGAATGGAACATGTTTGCAGAGTTTCCGATCTTCGGCGTTGATCCCGTTGAACGCGTTCGTTTACGCTTTGAAAAATTCAATTTATCGTCAACTTCAAGCAAACCAGTATAGATATTGGCGCAGACCTCTCTAACTTCTACCCCCAACCCAGCTTTCAACCCCCAACCAAACTAACAATGAACCTTGAAATCTGCGTCGACTCCCCCTCCTGCGCCCACCTCTCGCTCCAATCCTCGGCCAACTCCGTCGAGCTCTGCGCCTCCCTCTCCGTCGGCGGTCTGACCCCTTCTATCTCCGCCGTAGCCTCCTTGGCGAACATCCACGACAAGTACCCTCAATCTCACGTAACGATATTAGTTCGGCCGAGGGAAGGTAACTTCATCTACACCCCCGCGGAGAAGGATTTGATCATTTCGGACGTTAAAACGTACAAGGACCTGCTCTCCCCTCACGGTTTGCACTCGTTTACCGTTGGTTGTCTCACTTCTGACTCGAAGTTGGACGCTGATTTTTTGAAGACCGTCAACGATCTAGGTGAGAAACTGCGAGGAGCGAAGCAATGCTTTAATTCCGTTCGTTATGGTACACTACGCTCCTCGCATTTAAAGAGCATTCTAAACTAACTCGTCGCTTCACTCCTCGCTCTGGCTTCGTCCTCGGCTCGCTTCGCTCGCTCGTCGCAGGAGTCGAAATAACTCTCCACCGCTGCGTCGATGACATCCTGTCCCTCCAAACCATGTCCCCCTCAGAAATAGTAGAAACCGCCGCCAAATCCGGCGTAGTCCGCATTCTAACCTCCGGCGGAAAGAAGACGGCGGTTGAAGGATTGATGAACATCAAGAAAATGGTTGCATACGCTCGCGAGCATTACCCTCTCTTGACAATAATCGCCGGAAGCGGTGTAACCGCTGAAAACGTTAATATGTTTAAGGAGATAGGGGTTGAATGCGTTCACGTTGGTTCTGGGGTTAAGGTGAATGAGGAGATTGAGGAGCATGCTCGTTCTCCGTTGTTTGGGGGAGAGAGGAAGGTTGTTGACGTGGAGAAGGTTAGGTGAGACACAGCGAGGAGCGAAGCGACGAGCTGGGAATGGGAGGATTACGGGAGTAACAATGAGACGGAGCGACGTAGCTTTAGTCTAAATGCGCAAGTCGCTTGAGTCTCCATGCGGAGCGGAGCGACGAGTAACGTAGAGAACGAGTTGTCCATGATTTCGTAGCCTAGAGAACAAATTGTCTATGAACTCGTCGCTTCGCTCTTCGCTGGGAATACGATAATTGCGGTCGTAATGACTCTCCATGAGGAGCGAAGCGATGAGCATTAAGAACGTACTAAACTAACTTTTCGCTTCTCTCGTCGCAGGAATATTATTAATGTTATTAACGGGGAGGCTGCGGTGCCTGAGCCGACTACTACTACTACTAATACTAGTTCTTATACGGAAATGGATCATGATAATATAAAATCGACGGTAACCTCCGTCCTCCAAACCTCCAACGCTAGCTTAAAATCAAAAAACTCCGGTCTGAAATTAACTCTGACGGAAAAAGAGGACGTTCCGGATATAATGGAGCAGATCGTGGGCTTGGCGGTTTACGAGAAGGAGCCGGATGCTTTGAATATTTCGAGGGAGGTTTTGGAGGTGAGAATAAGCAAGGAGCGAAGCAACGAGCTGCGAAGCCTGCCATTTGATTTGCGCTGGTAATTTGGCTCCGCTGGTAGCCTCATCGTCGCCAAATAATTCTAACTCGTCGTCGCTTCGCTCCTCTCCTCCACGCTTTGCTCGTCGCAGGTTGACGGGTTCGGAAAAAATAGAAGGTTCTATTGTTTGTTGCTTCAAGAGGAGTCCACCGGAAAATCGTTTGGGTTTGCGTTCTTTTACTTCGCTTATAGCACGTGGGAGGGGAGGGTGCTCTACCTGGAAGATTTGTACATTGATGAATCGAAACGTGGGCGAGGGGCTGGAGCTGTTACGATGATGACTTTAGCTTCGATCGCTAAGCAGTTGGAGTGTAAGAGGTTTGTGTGGCAGGCTTTGGACTGGAATACGCCGGCGATTGAGTTTTATGAGAGGATCGGAGCGGAGGTGTTGAAGGTGATAAACTGCGAGCAGCGAAGCGACGAGCTGGGAATACGACAATTAAGGTCATAGTTCGTCGGCGCTAGTAGCTTTAGTCTAAATGCTCAAGAGGCTCTCATCGCTACGTAATTCTAACCCGTTAACTTAATTTGCCATGCGACTCGCTACGCTCGTTGCAGGAGTGGGTTAGTTTGAGGATGGATGAGAAGGCGATTGAGAAGTTTCTTGTGGATTAAAATTGGTGGTAGAATAGTTGGGGGAGTGGAATAAAATAAAAGTGAATTTTGGATATAAACAATTCTATTCCATTTCTAAAAATGTTCTACTCTCACGCAATAGTACAGCACTCAGGTCCGTCGTCGGCCGATCTGTGAAATTTTCCCCTCCAACTGGAATCCCCCGTAATCTTCAACGCCTGCTTCATTTCGGAATCGTCCGCGACCTTTCCATTGCAAGGTCTTGCAGTGGCATTAAGCTGCCAGTTGCCTAGCGGTCCCCGAATCAGCTGCGCGAAAAGTAGGCCGTTGGTGGAAATCTATAGAAGAGCGAGCGAAGCGAGCTGTGTTAGTGGTGATGATAGCGTAAACGAGCTGGAAGATAATATGAACACATCGTCGCTTCGCTCCTCGGGCTTCGTCCTCGGCTCGCTACGCTAACTCCCCGCTCACCTTCGAATCCAAGTTGTAACGGCAGAACTCGTGGCCGTTGCCGATGGAGACCATGCGCACGTAGGCGTCGGACACTTGTTCGAAGGAGCCGCCAGTGGTGTAGATGTTTACGACGATGTAGAGTTTGTGGACGTAGGGGGGAATTTTGTCAAGGTCGATGTTGATTCTCTGCGACGAGCGTAGCGAGTCGCGTAAAGATTGGAGTTGACGGAGTTAGAATTATGTGGCAACGTTGGGGACGATCACCTTTAGACTGGAGCCACAGGCGCAGCTAAATTGTAACGTCAAATAGTGAATTCTCAGCTCGTTGCTTTGCTCCTCGCGGGGTCTCACCTCGTCGTCGCCGTTGCCTGCACCGGTCTGGTTGTCGCCGCAGTGGTTGATGGCATTTCCGTAACGCTGGTTGGCAAAGTTTACGCAGGTGATGAGCTTCCCTTCGGTGTCGACGCCCAAAATGGAAGCGTCCAGATCCAAGCCGTACCTGGCCGTCCAGCCCAACCCAATGTAAAAGTCGTCTCCTGTGCGGAACAAATCCGCTGGAATCTCAACGGAGTCGCCCTTCTTCATATTGAAGCTGTAGCGGTGAGCGTGTTAGCATGGAATATTCTTACTCATTGCCAGTGTATTTAGTTTCTCTCTCTCTCACCTTTTGCTGTTAACAGTCAAAGTCCTCTCCTCCAAAAGCCCAGGGTCGATGAACTGGTTCGTCACAGCCTTAATTTCGGGCATGCTCTCCACGAAGTTGGTGCCGCCGCACATCTTGCCGACGTTCCTGAAAAGCCAGGGGCCGCCCATCTGACCGTCACGACGGTAAAGTAGGCCGAGGACACAGCCGGTAGATTTCTGGCCGCAGCCTACTGAGACGTCGGCGAGAGCCTGCGAAGCGAGGAGCGAGGAGCGGAGCGACGGGGTAAGTATAAAGTACGTATATTATGTTGGAGTGACTTTTGTTAAACCACCTTCTTCTTCCCATCCCCTAACACATCGCTAACCACAGCGAAGGCACTCTCCACATGCTCGAAGTTACCGCCCTGATGTGCGTTCACCAAGAACACGAGCATGGTAATCTCCGGTCCGAGCTCGTCTATGTCGATCTGAATAGCCTCGTCGAAGTTCTCGGCTTCGCCGGTCAGGCTATCTCCGCTGTGCTTGATGGCACCGTCGAGGCAGGTGAGGTTGTTGTAGTAGCAGGCATCGATTACCATGCCGGCGAAGTCCATGACCAGGACAGAGCAGTCGAGATCGACGGGGCTCATTCCTGCGTAAGGGGGGAGGGGTGGACGGGTTTAGCCCGCGGGCTTTGAAAAGGGGAGTGTGACACGGAGCCCGGTTTTTTTTGAAAGGGGGAGCGTGGCACGGAGAGGACCGTGAACCAAAATTTGAAGCTTCCATGAAATACCTTCTCACCTTCGAAGAAATCCCAGGACAGGCCCACCTCGAGGTCATGGCCAGGGGCCCTGGTGACCTCGATGTCTCCGCCGAGTTGTACGTGTACGTCAGAGAGCTTCACCATAGTTGATAAGGTGGGGGATATTGCTTTTTATGTACTCAAGCGAAATGACTTAAATAGTTCTTGCATATTCGAATCGTCGTAAATTAATGAACAAGAATGCTCTATCGGTAGAAAATAGTAAGAGGGGGGAGGGAGAGTTTACCCAGCATCTTCATGTGACGTTTCAGAAGGTAAATCCACACTCTTTGTCTATACAAGAACCAAGGCGCTTTCCTCTTGCACCTAACCTATATTAACTTTGCTCCACAAACGCTAACCTACCTCTATCTACCACAAACGCAGGTGAAGAACTCCAAGTATAAAACTGAGGGGGATAGTAAAGCAGAAGATATTGAAGGTCTAATGCAAAAGCCTTGGTTAACGTCGGCTTGTGAGGAGCCTAGGCCGCTAGAGTTGGAGAGGTGAGGAGTGCTTTGAGTGAGCCTTTTTGTATCGTCATAAAATCTTTGTTAACTCCCCTCCCTACTTCACGCAGGATCAAGCTCCCTGACAACCAGACTGACTTTGCTGGCGTGATTAGAAACGTCCTAACTCCGGAGGAGTGCTTGCACCTCATTGCGATGACTGAGAAGGTCGGGTATGAGCAGGCGACTGTGACGACTTTTGGTGATAAGCAGGTCACCATGACGAATTATAGGAACTCTTCAAGGTGTATCATTGATTCCGATAATTTATCAGGGGTGATTTGGGAGAGGATTAGTAACCTCATTCCTAACCCGTCTCAGATAAATAGCTTGCAGAGAGAGGCGCTCAGAGAGGGGAACTCGGAGACGAGCGAGAGAGAGAGTTTCTTGACTAAGATCACCAGCAGACTGGGGGTGGGCCCGAGAGAATCGGATCACTGGAGCGCGTACGAAATCAATCACAGAATGAGGTTTTTGAGGTACGACAATGGGGAGTACTTTAACCGTCACGGAGACGGCTGCTACGTGGACAGGAGCGAGGACAGGTCTCGAGCGAATCGTAGGCAGAGCTGGGTAAGCTTCCAAATATATCTT
Organism: Triparma laevis f. inornata; assembly: GCA_012489335.1. Lineage (NCBI taxonomy): Eukaryota > Bolidophyceae > Parmales > Triparmaceae > Triparma > Triparma laevis. The sequence goes on from BLQM01000241.1 coordinate 46,747, forward strand.
AATGAAGGCTTCGAGGGTGGTGCTACGACCTTCATGGCCAGAGGACAGAATGAGGAGCAGAACGTGAGCGTTGTACCGGAGGTGGGCATGGTGCTGCTTTTCTCCCATCCAATCGAGCACCAGGGAGACTTGGTCGTGTCTGGGAGGAAGTACGCCATTCGAAGCGATGTTATGTACGAGCGCGATGGTTTCTGAGGGGGTGGGGGGATGAGGTGGGGATTGGGGGGGGGCGAGAATTAAACCGATAATGTAACCTTCGATTGGACGCAGGAAGCGAGGAGATGATAGACTACGCCATAACGCAAAAATAAGGAAATAATATTGTCATGACAAGAAAAGCCGTGAGTTATTTATTTATTTTGTTCAATTTCAGTTTCAGCTTCTATTCGTCGTACACAAAAGTTCAACAGGGAACGGCCGGCATCGCTATCCTTCACGGTCTTGTTGTGCAGCACAGTCCAGTGTGTGTTTGGAAAGTACGTTTTCATCTCGTTTAATTGCAGCACCTCCGCCATCCTGGGGTGGTCGTACGGAAATCGGCCGTCCTCGTTGACGACGAAATGGGAGATTGCGAAATGCTCGCCGGGGAGAAGCAGGTCAGTTAAGGACGCGAGGAGGGGGCGGTTCAAGTACCGCACGCAGTAGCAGATTTTGAGAGGACGGTAGTCTGCCACGAACTGGTTGAATTCGGGCAGCTTCTTTAGATTGAGTGAAATCAGGCTCGTCGAAGCCTGCACAAGAAGCGGAGCGACGACGAGTTAGATTAGAATGTCTTATATAATGCTCGTCGCTTCGCTCCTCACTGAGTCTCACCTCAACCTTTCTACTCTTCCAGAGGGGAAGGCATCGCCGGGCGGAGCCCTTGTGGTTGTCGATCCCGTAAAAATGGAAGTTGGGGGGCAGGTTCTCGGCCAAGTAGGCGACGTCGCGGCCGGCCCCGGAGCCGAGGTCGAGGACGGAGCCGGGTGAGAGGGAGGAGAGGAGGGGCAGGAGGAAGGAGGATATCATGGGGTCGGGCTTCCAGAGGTGCGGCCCGGGGGAGGGGGGTGAGGAGGAGGTCAGAGATTCGGGTGGGAAGGGAGAGCACTTCTCGTCCGCTATTATGTAGTTCCGGACTTTCCAGGGGGTGCGTGAGGCGCCGGTTGCTTGAGAAATAGTGGCGCAAAAATAATCTAAGATTGTTTGAGGGGGGGTAGAAGAGGGAAG
>BLQM01000242.1:0-12773 GCA_012489335.1 Triparma laevis f. inornata
CTAACCTAACCTAACCTAACCTAACCTAACCTAACCTAACCTAACCCTAACCCTAACCTAACCTAACCTAACCCTAACCCTAACCCTAACCCTAACCCTAACCCTAACCCTAACCCTAACCATAACCATAACCATAACCATAACCATAACCATAACCATAACCATAACCATAACCATAACCATATCCATAACCATAACCATAACCATAACCATAACCATAACCATAACCATAACCATAACCATTCATGAATGCCTGTTATCATAGTACATCAGAGCGTGAATATATATGAGAGAATCACGAATTTCTTTTAATTTAGCATCTCTTATGCTTTCCAGCGGTATGTCTGTTTGACCATCTACCTTCACACATTCTCTATCTTACCTGCTTTCTTTAATCGCATCCATGACGAGAGAAAGCCTACCCTCACCAGCCATATGATTCCACCTCAGGTATGTGCATATTATTAGCGTCCCTACTCCCCCGCATCGAAAACCATTCAAAAGCATCGGAAACCCCGCAGTACTCCCTGGCCAAAACCATGGTGTCCTTTCATCCATGGATAGCCTGTAATTACCCACAATATTCCGTTAGAGTACCCCTAACACTAGCGCTGCTTTAAACTATCTCACTCCCCCCCCCCACACTCCCCCCCAGGACACTGACCAAAGCAAGTCTGAGCTTCTAACCATCATCTCCACGCTCCGAGAGGAGAAGGCGTCCGCTGTTGCAACCCTCGCCGCCGAGCGCCAGAACAGGCTACAGCTTGAGAAAGTTGTGAGAGAAATCAACACGAACGAAGCACTTCATAAAAAGCGTGTTAAGTTCGACGCAATTAACCCTGATGATTTTTTAGTTACCCGTGATGAACACGACGTGCTGAGGTGAGTGAAGTAACGAGCTATTGACGAAAACGACAAGCAAAGTGCGAGCACAAGCACATACCATTACCTTCCAGTTCACATATACATATGCATCCTCGCTTCGCTCGGCTTTTTTGCTTCATAATTCTAACTCGTTGCTTCGCTTCTCGTGCTTCGCTCCTCCTCCTCCCCCCCCCACCTCAGCAAAAATACCACTACCAACACCTGCAGCTTCAGCGTCAAAATCCATGATGACCCTAAACCTTTCCTCCAAGCCCTTATAACCGATCATACCCCAGAGGGCAAACTCCTCCACCAAAAGGTCCTCGAGGACGATGACAGCGGGATCATTGTATACTGGAGCTTCCTGGCTGATAAGATGAAGGCGTCGTGTGATCTTCTACTTCGGCTGAATATTGAAGAGGACGGAGATGAGATTAGAATTGGAGTCATATCTGTTGACGAGCAAGGTGAGAGCAGCAATTCAGAATGAACATTCCTCGCATTCATTTCTAACCCCTCCCACCTCCAGACCTCGAGGCCACATTACCCTTCGATACACACCCAACCTCAACGAAGAAGCTCCGACTTTTCCTGAACGACGGAATGATCGTCCTACGACCACTCGAGGTGAGGTACTGAGACGAGTGAACGACGACAACGAGGAGCGAACGACGACAACGATGATGTGGAGCTATTCCTCCTACTTCTCGCATTAAAACACTCTCAACTAACTCGTCGCTTCGCTTCGCTCCTTGGCTCTCCGCTAGTTCAACCAAACCTCGTTCATGTTCACGGCGATAGCCAAGATTGGAGAGGTCAAGAGGGAAGGTGAGGAACTGTCTCACCGTTCATCTCCTCGTTAGGAATGCGGTTATTCCGCGAGTTACGATAAGAAACACTTTATAATAACTCGTCGCAGCCGCGTCTAACGGTTCGCTGGGTTTTCATATGAGCGTTATTGGAGGGCAACGTTATTCCAATGGGAACGGGCTTAACATCATCACGACTGCGGCCGCAAGGGCATCAGCGGTTAGGAAGAAGAAGATGGGCATCAACGGTGCAGAGAGTGCCAAAGTTGGTAGGTTATTTTCTAAACTGGCCGATCTCTTCTACGACCGTTTCAAGAAAGAGGTCGTAATCGACGAGAGGAGAAAGGAGGTGAGTGCGGAGACTTTAACTCGCTCAGGTTTTCGTTATTCTAACACCGACTCGTTTTTGCAGGATTTCGTCAAAAAAATTGACAGCGCACCAACTCTGACTGAGGACGAGAAAATTATCATTTTGGAGTCCATGAAGCTTGTCGAGGAGGCTTCCACAAAGGCGAAGGTAAATACCCCCCCCCCCACCGTAGCTACTCGTAGTCGCCGTCGCTAACCAAATCATCACCCACCCCCCGCTCGCGCTCAGAGGATCGCCGGGACAGTGAAGGAATCGGTCGAAAAGTTCCTCCACAAGCCCGAAGGCGGCGGGGCCGGCTGGGCTATGAGCGTGGCTCGGATCGACGTGCCAGCGGAGATCTTATTGGCTAACCTCTGGTTCCTCGACACTTACGAAAACAAGACGTACCACAAGGACACTACCATTTGTGAGTGTTGGAATAACATCGACGGCACGAGAGGCCTGCAGTATTCTCTCTCGCTGTGGCTGCCTGGCGGATTCAACGAGCGATTGTTCGAGTCGTTTATTACGTGGGAGAAGGTGAGAAGCAGCCCCAATCGACGAGCTGGGAATGCAACAATTACGGTCACTATGCGTCTACGCTAGTAACTTTAGTCTAAATGCTCAAGTCGCTTTTATCGCTAGGTAACCCTAACTCATTAACACCAATCTTCATGCGACTCGCTACGCTCGTCACAGATTGTCGACGCAGATGGGCGACGGACTCTGATCATCGCATTCTCGCCTCTCCACACGTATACAGGAACGCACTACAAGGTCGAAGGGGCTAATAATATGGTCGAGGCTACGTCCAAAGGCGTGTATATTGTCAAGGAGCTCACTGAGAACACCTGCGAGTGGACCAGGGCGCAGCAGGTGAGAAGGCGCGAGGAGCAAATGCAGACTATTTCAACACAGTTAACACTGCTCGGAATACGCAGGTCAATCTCAACATCTCTCTTCCAGCCAACATGCTGGACTTCCTCGCCAAACAGCAGCTGGGCTGGGCCAACGAGTATCAAGAGGACTACAGACGCAACGGGAATGAGGTGGATAGGGAGATTAGGGTTGCTCTTGCACGGAAAATGATAGAGCGGAGGGGCTCGCCGTTGATGGAAGACCAACTTCAGGTTTTCAAGAGGTGTGAGGAACTCTTAGGCGGAGGGGAGGCAGGGTGGGAAGCGCTGGAGTCGACTAGCCAATCCGTTAATATGTCGATGAAGTATTTTCCGCCCAAGAAGGGGGAGAGGAGTATTGCGACAGGGAAGGCGGTCGGCGTCGTCGACTGCTCAGCGGAGAAGGTTAGACGAGCGAAGCGACGAGCTGGGAATACAACAATTACGTCCGCAATCCAACTGCACTAGTAGCTTCAGGCTTTGCGTTAATGTTACTTTCATCGTTAATTAATTCTAACTCGTTATCGCCAATCCTCATGCGACTCGCTTTGCTCGTCGCAGGTCGCCGCTTGGGCGTATGACTACTGCAACAATGAGAGGATGCAGGTCAGTAATGAGGAAGGAAACCCGGCAAGAATCGAATTGAGGGCCAAGGGGTGAACGAATCGTCTTACGCCACTGTGAAGAAATTCCCCTACTTTCTTGACAACAGGGAATTCGTGTTCAGGCAGTTTTGGAAGTCGGAGGAAGGTAAGGTAGTGATCGCCATTGAGTCTATTGACGACGAAATTGACTACGGTGTGAGATTGAGAAAGACCAGAGGCTTTGTCAGAGCCTTTTGGCAAGTGGAGGATCTTCCGGTGCGTGGTGGAGCCAAGCAGTGCCGAGCGACGTTCGTACAGGTGAGAAGCTGCGAGGAGCGAAGCGACGAGCTGTGAAATTGTTGATTCCGTTCTTTTTACGGCTGCGCTAGTAGCCCCAGTCTACATATCAACGCCACTATCACCGCTACGTAATTCTAATTCATTACCACCAATCTTCATGCGACTCGCTTCGACCGTCGCAGCAAATCGATGCTGGAGGCAGCATTCCAACCTGGGTCGTGAACAAGAAAGTCCCTCAAGCTCTGAGCGGCGTTCAAGGAGCGATCGACGAGTTCCGGCAGGACGAGAAGGTCGACGCTGCATCACTTGGGGAGCTTGCGACTTTGATCAGGGAGCGCGGGCAGAACGAGGTGTACAGCGAGGAGGAGAACGCCTTGCTTGAACGCGCTTGTCAGACGTTTGAGGACGATTTGAAGGAGGGGGCATTGAAGCAGCTGAAGTCGCCTGACGTCTTTGTGAAGATGATGTCGACTGTTGTTAAAGAGGGCGATCAAGCTGTAATCGGGAAATGCGTCGCGGTAGTTGATGCAGCGATTGAGGATTGCGCTGCTTTCGAACTCGCCAAGATGACGAGGGTGAAGATGAAGGACCATTATGACTTCGGCGGGGTTGAGCGCGAGGAGGTGGCGTTGACGAATCATAGCGATTTGTTCTACTTCGTAGCAGACTTTGGCATTAAGTCATTTGCTCGTAGGGAGTGGTTAATGAAATCAGTCTGGAAGATGGTAGACGAGAACACCATCATCATTGGGTACGAGGATGCTGAGAACGACAACTACCCAATTGGCGCAGGGAAAAAGTACGTGAGGGCTAGCGCTACCGCGTTTTGGAAGTTCGAAAGGCTCCCCGAGATGAACGGCTTCCCGCTGTCCAGGGTCACGTATTGCCAAAAGGCCGACCTCAAGGGCTTCATTCCGAGGTTTGTAGCCAACTTGAAGATAGTAAGGACGTTGGAAATCTTGAGCGTTATGAGGAAGAAGTTCGACAAGAGCTTGGAGATTGACGTTGGTCGAAGAGCGGAGATCGTGAAGAAAATTAAGCGAGAGGTGGAGACAGGAGGGGCTGAAGGTTTTGCGCAGTTTGAGGCGATGTTTGAAGAGAAACGAGGGTGGGAGCGGCCGTCTAGGAGCTTTGGAAAGGCTGATAGCTTTGTGAAAACAGAGATCCTCGGCAGTCATTCTTGGGGCAAGACGACTGTGAAAATTAAAGCTGAGATGGAGGAGGTGAGGCACGAAGCGACTGTGATGAGAATGCACTGCGAGAAGCGGCGAGCGAAGCGAGCCGTGTTAGAAAGTTGCTTCACTCCTCGCGTGGCAAAAACAAAATAAAGGCTAACTCTTATAACACTCGCTTTTCCCACCAACGCACAGGTCGCAGCTTTCTTTTGGGACTACGGCAGCCGTGCCTACATGGAGGTCAGCAGGGACCTCGAGCGGACCTTCGAGGAGAACGACGAGGGAGGCGGATTCAAGAAGCACGTACATAGGCGCCAAAAAATGGACAGCGCATACAGTAGCTATCGCGATCGTGCATTTGCGAGCGACATAGCGCTAGTTAAGGTCGACAGTGAGACTATGATTCTCCTCTTGAAGCCAGCGTGGTCACAAGAGGAGAGCAATGGCGCGAGGAGAAAGTCGGTGCAGGCTCATGGCTCTGTAATATTGCCGGGGGATGTTGGGTTTGCGAGGGCAAAGGAGACAGTTGCGATTCGGCTCCGAAGGTCGAGCAAAGGGAGGACAAAACTCGATTATGCTTGTGAGCTCGATCTTGGGCCCGGAGTAAGCTTTAGAGCTTGCAAGAGATTTGTTGAGCGACGATTAGAGGAGATCGCCGACATTTCAGTCTACTTCCAGAGGCTGATGCCGTTGGGAGACTACGGAGTGGAGGAAGGGCAAGCACTCGGACACGATCTGATGTGGAAAGTCGAATCGTCAAGCAAGAGGGTCGAGAAGTTGAAGGAGGTTGTCGAGAAGAGTAGAGCGTTGCGGGAGCTTTGTCTGAGGCACTCGTGGATGAAGGCGATGCTGACCACCGCGTTAGAGGGCAGCCTGCACATGAACAGTGCCGTGGCGACTAAGCTGGCGTGCGTGAGCGAGGTCGAGGGTATGCAGATCGGGAGGAACCTCGTGCCTTCACTGATGACGGAGCAGCTCGCCGAAGCTGGCGTGAACGAGTGGCGAGTTCAAAACCGAGCCGTGAAAGAACTCATGGAGGCGCACGTCTGGTTTGAGCCTATGGCCGTGGTGCTGGGCAAGGGACTCGTGAAGACGGCGGCGTGGGGGGTGATGTCGCGCGTCATGATTGGCGCCATCCTGAGCGTGACCGATCTTGTAACGGATTTGGTCGTCCTGCACCAGTTTTGGAGCGGAGGTGACAAATTTTCCGGTTACAGGAACGCCCAGTTGACCAGTTTCGCGGTCTCAGTACTTTTTCAGCTGGCGATAGTGGCGATTCAGAACCACAAGAAGAGTTTCTGGAAGATCTTGAAGGAGGTTTTAATTGTTTGTACAGGGATCAAGGTGAGCAGCCGCGAGGACGAAGCCCAGCAAGGAGCGAAGCGACAGCTAGTAGCCGGCCTCCGTTTCTTTTGCCGCTACGCAATTCTGACTCATCAACGTCAATCTTCAGGCTCCGTATGACGCTTACAAAGTGGCCATGGGCTCAGAGAAGGAGGAAAACACACAATTCGGCCCCATGATGGAGTTGACTTTCGGAAAATTCACTGAGATGTTTGCGGAGGCCATCCCTGGTATTATCATTCAAACTAGCGCAATCCTGAGTACACTTGAAAGTGGAGAAAATGCCGTTACGACGACGGCGTATGTCTCTCTTCTTGTTTCGGTGTTGACGACAGGCTTCGTAAGCTCAACTCTGAGCTACGACTTTGACACAGACCCTTCTATGCGAGCGATCAAACCTGATTTCTACGGTTACGTGCCAGACGGTTCGTGGAGTCGGGCGTCATTGCTTTTAACGATGATGTTGGTGTCGTCCGTTCAGGTGCTGATAAAAGGCACATTGGTAGTCATCGTTGGCGCAATCCAAGGCGCGTATGCGGCATATTACCTTGTCGGAGAAATGCTCTTTTACCTAGTTTACAAGGTGATTCGAGGAGACTACACATACTGGATTCCCATTAATGGTATTGCAGGTATTTTAGTCTCGTTGATTTTGAGACTTAGTTCGAAAATTGTGGCCGATTTTACGGGATGCATGCAATTGCGCCACCCTAGCGAAGTAGGGGGTCTGTATTTTACGTTGAATCTTTTTATTCCTTTAATTGCGCTGTCCGGGATTTTATCTTTGGGGTTGTTGAAGGATGAATTGAGTGAGAGTTCAATTGGGCTTTTGGAGACCTTGATTTTGGTGTTGGGGACCAGCTTAATTGTGCTGGTTGGTATGTTCTTCTTATTGATCGACGGTGATTATCGTTATACGTTCTTTAGCACGGAAACCGGAGACCAGATGAATAGAAGGATTTTTTTGGATGGCGACGATACTGTAAGGGCTGAGGTACGAAGTCGCGAGGAGCGAAGCGACGAGCTGGGAATGCGACAATTACGGTCGTAAACTGTCCGCGCTAGTAGTTGTAGTCTAAACGCACAAGCCGCCTTCGCCCCTCCCCCTCCCCAATTCTAACTCGTTAACTCCAAACTTTACTCGACCCGCTACGCTCGTCGCAGGTGTTTGGCTTCAACGAAGCTCATTGGTCGCCGATCAGGGAGAAGGTCGAGGACTGGATAGGGGGAGGTTGGCACTATTGGGAAGAGGAGAAGCCGGAGTGGTTCACCGATGCGTTCAAGGCGAGCGTGCCGGAGTATATGATCCCGGAAAAGGAGAAGAGGAGGGGGGGGGTGTTGATTTCACCAACTACGAAAGAGAGCGAAGCTGAAAGTAGTGTTGTAGTTGTAAGCAAAAGAAGGCGGAGTAGTGCAGTGCTGATGGCCGGGGACGGAATCGAGAAGCTTGTCAGTAGGAAGAAAAGCATAGCCAAGGTGGCGCCAGCGGGAGGGGGTGGGGGGGAGGCGAAGGCGAAGGAGGTGGACGTGAATGAATTTGTTCGGGAAGTGAAGAGGAGGGGTTCGATGAAATTGTAGACTGAAAATTGTAAAATACTTTAGTGTTTTAATGATAAAACCTTCTCTCTCTCTTCTCACCCCAACTTAATAGCACACACTCACGCACCCACGATAGCCTTCTCCTCCTTCTCCTCTCCCTGAAACTGAATCGGGTCAACTTCCCTCAACAAATCCTTATTGTCCTTACTAAAGCTCGCCCCTCCTCCCCACGCGATGGCCCCGTCTCCTTTGACTCCGGTCGGCTCCTTTGGTGTGAATTTGGCCGCGTTGTCGACGATGTGCTGTTGAATTTCCTTCAAGGGCTGTGGGGGGGACGATGAGCGGAGGAGCGGAGGAGCGGAGGAGCGGAGGAGAGAAGCGACGACGAGTTAGAGTAATAAAAATTGAGTTCGCTTCACATAATATATCGGCCTCACCTTCCTAATGCCCTTATCCTTATCAACAATGACCTCCGCCGCCAACTTTCCCCCCAAAATCGCTCCCTCCATACTCCCCAAAAACTTTTGACTAGTCCAATCCCCCGCCAGCGTGAAATTCTCGATGGGCGTAGTCTGACTCGGCCTATACTTGTTCCTTCCCGGGATGGCCGCATAGACGCTTCTGGGGACTTTAACGACCGCGAATTTCGTGAGGCGAGCTTTACCCTGCGGTCCTTGTTTGCTCGTCGCCGGCCATTTATCGTCTTTGGCTATTTCGGTGGGGAAGAGTCTTGCGAGCTCTCCCATCGTTGCGTCGATGATCTGTTCGTCGGACTTGGCGATCCAGTTCACGTTGCCGCCGGCGAGGGGGGAGCAGGGGGCGAAGACTAGTTCGAGCATTGATTTCTCTTCGTCGTAGTATTCTGCGACGAGTGTAGCGAGGAGCAGGAAGATTGACGTTAACGAGTTAGAATTATATAGCAGTGAATGTGGCATCGATATCAAGACTGACGCTACTAGTGAAGACGAATTGCGACCATCATTGTCGTATTTGCAACCGTAATAGTCGAATTTGTAGCTCGTCGCTTCACTCCTCGCAGCTTCTCACCTTTGCAAGTTGTGCTCATATCAGCGTAAACACTCAACAACGGACTCCTACTGAAGCACAGATGGTCCACCGCCTTCAACTTCCTGTCGAACCACATGTGGAGGTTGATGACTGGGATGCCCTCGAGCTCGTCGACCTGACGGAAGAAGGGCATGGTGGACCAAGTTTTGGGGATGAAGCGTTTGAAGATGTCGACAGGCATTGCGGAGACATACTCGTCGGCGACGACGGTGGAGCCGTCGCGCATGAGTAGGTGCTTGACTGGGGAGGGATGAGGGGGGGGGGGGGTTAGAATGAGAATGAAGATCGTCGGTAAATCGTGCCTCTTTGTTGTTCGCACCTGTACCGTCTTCGTTGGTTACGATTTCCTTGCAAGGACTACTGACGTGAACTTTCCCTCCATTCTTCTCGATGCTCTGCTTCATCGGTTCGCACAATCTGTATTGTACGCGCGCGTGTGTTCGTGAGACGTTGGTTAATAACGTTCCATATAAAAATTCTCCTTACTCACCTCTCCGGTTGATTCCCATCCAAAAACGCCATCTGCAAACCATTATCCTCGTTCAAAAACCTATTCATCGCAGTCAAAACAACCGTCATACTCAGCTTATCCGGATCAATAAAATCCAAAGCCTTCGCCATTGAAATAAAAACCTCCCTATTAATCCTGCGACGAGCGGAGCGAGGAGCATTAGCGTAGCGATGAGCGAAGCGACGAGTTAGTTTAGTTTAGTTTAGAATGTTATTAAAGCTCGTCGCTTCGCTCCTCGTGGAGACTCCTTGCTCCCGTAATTTCTCGTATTCTCGCTCCGTCTCTTCCTTCTCACCTCTCCGGCATCCCATACTTCCTCATAAACTCCGTAACACTCAACTCATCCTGTCGATCAATAAAATCCTGCCCTTCAATCAACATCGGTAAAAGCGGCGGCGCAGTCTGCAGTTTCTCCCCTAAGGTTAACATTTTTTGGTTCATTAAAATTGCGAGCCCGAAATTAAAAGGAGCGGGAATTCCGGGGATGAAATCGAATGTTGTGAATTCTCCAGGTAACTCCTAAGACGGGCGGTGAGCGATAAGCGATATCGAGTTACGCGGAACGCGGACGAGTTAGTAATTAAACACTACTAAAATCGTCACTCTTAAATTGATTCTCACTTGCATAGCAAAAATCATTTTATGAACCTTCCACTGCAACCTATCATTAATATTTAATTCGTTAAATAAATTCATCATGTTGGGGTACGCTCCGAAGAAGATGTGTAAGCCGGTTTCGATCCAATCACCGTCTGAGTCTTGCCAGGCGGAGACTTTACCACCGAGGATTGGACGGGCTTCATAAACAGTTGGAATGTGTCCGGAGTCACTTAAATATTTTGCAGCGGAGAGGCCTGAGAGACCTCCACCTATAATAGCGACTGTCTTGGGGGTTGTGGGAGTGTTGGCTTTGAATTTGGATGAGAGAGCTTCGCCAGTTCGGTAGTTGTCAGTGTTTTCGACGTTGGGTTTGGGGAAGTCCTAGAATTTATGCGGAAGAGCAGAGGAAAGAAACGAAGAGTTAGAGGTAGGTGGTGTGAAAGCAGCGTATTCTGTTAAACTACTCCCCCTTATGAACTTCCTCCTTCGTTCAAATAACTCCGACAACGCTCCACCAAACGATGTTGAGGAGCATATCGACTCATTGTCTCCAACATCTTCTCAAAACAATTTCCTAAAAGGCAGCACACAATGCACGTACCTTGAACAGCTTCATTGATCGTCTACCTAACAGTATGTTAGGGGAGAAAGCTTCAGATACGGTGGAGAAGGAACACCAGAGGAGCAAAGTGACGAGGATGGGGATCACCGAGCGCGACCTCATCGAAGTCATTCTGACAACTGGGAGGGAGAGGAGTTTGCGGTACGGTAGTGGAAGGGAGATGTGATGAAAGCCGATAAGCTGCAGAGGATATTGGTGATTTTAGGTGCGTTTTGAGGGGGTCCGATCGGATTAGGCCGCGATTTCTGGAAAGAAGAAACAGCCTCCAAATCATCAATTCCTCAATTCTCCGAGAAGCAGTAACTACGTTAATGGAACCTCTGGAGACATCCAAGACACCCTCTTCGGTTTTGAAACCCTCAGCATCATCGCCGCTAGCTTCATTCAGCACTCCGCTGCTTTGCGGGTAAGCAAAATTATCGTAAACCAAACGTTCACCATGAGAAAGCTCAATGTGAAGTGGCAAGACGTAGTTATCGTTGTCCCAGTCGTTTGATATTTATCGTTGCGCAGTGCGTGCTGAATTGAGCAGCGATAATAGTTCGCGATTGAGCAACCTTCGACAAGGCACAGCACAGCTTTGTCCTTTGCAATCGCATCGTTTCAACGTCTCCACCAAAAAGCAGTGGCTCCTGATTCGTCCTCCTCATTCATCGGTCTCACCCCACAATCCTCTCCTTAAGCCTCTCAAACCCTCAAACCCGCCTTCCCCTCCTCCGCAAATACACCACCCTCCACACCCTCTTAAAAGCGGCCCTAAAACTCCGCAAAAAATCAAAAACACCCCTGCCCCCCACCTTCCCCCTAACCGTCAAAGGCCTAAATCCCTTCTTCCGCAAATGCGTCTACGCGTTCTCCCAAATATTCAACCTTTCAACTACACCAACCGGAGTCAACTCTACACCCTCATCACCCTCATCACCTTCCATAATAAAATTTTATACGACATCAAAAACTCGCCTCCCGAAATTCGACCTCCTCGAAATAAATGTTTTGGAGATTAAGAAGGAGATTGAGGTTAGGAATAGCGGGGATTATGAAGATGTAGGATTGGAGGGGAATGGGAATGATGATGATAAAATAAGGTGAGTCAAAGTGAAGCAGCTAATAACAAGCAACGTGGAGAGATGAGTGCGAGAACAAGCAACCCTAACAGCTTGTGATTGATTTGTTCAATCCGCCTACAAGTATCTTCGATCGGCTCCGTGTCGTTCTTTATTCTAACGTAAGTTGCTTCCGCGCAACCCATCGCTCAGTAATGATAAAACAGTAGAAGAGATGGTTAAAGTCGTAACTTTAATGAAGAAACCTGATAAGGTATCTACCACAACAACCTCAATCTGTTCAACCTTTAGTCCTGACGCTTTAGAATCATTAACTGAACAAACATCGTCCCTTCAAACTTCCTCAAAAGACGATCTCTACGAACAAGCTAGAGGTGAGACACGGTCTCGTCACTCAGCTCCTCGATAGGAATACGATAATCGCGGTCTCAATAAGTCTCAATTCGACTCGTCTCAGTCTCCTCACTTCGCTAATTCCCCACCACTAACACGCTCGCTGCGCTCATGATCCGCGTTCGCTCACCCACTCCTAACGTAGCTCGTCTCAACGTTTCCGCGGATGTAACTTCCAATGAAATTACCGAACAACCTTCTTCGGAACCTTCTAAATCACGTTATCGTAATAAATCCGATCAATCACAATACGATCCTACGTTTGTTAGAAACGACGAAGCTTTTAAATTGCGAGCTGCTCAGGAAGCCTACTTTTTGGAGCAGCAGCGTTTATTCCAACAACAACAGTTTCAGCAACAACAGCAATTTCAACAGCAACAGTTCGCTAGTGTTCCTATACCTCTAAACGGTCAACCTATGAACGGTCAGCCCGGTCAGTCCGGTCAGCCTATTCATAACCCGAATGTACCTCCAATGCCTCCTACTCTATATCCGCAGGTTTGGAATCAGAATCATGTACAGCAGCAGATTATTATGCAACAGCACCAGCGACAAATGCAGCAACAGCAGATCGGGTCTCGACAACAACAAATGCAGTTTCAAACGAGAGGCCCGACCATGGGGGAAGGGGGGGAGGGAGGGAGGGTAGGTAGTA
>BLQM01000242.1:20093-38274 GCA_012489335.1 Triparma laevis f. inornata
ACGTGGGGAGGGGGGGGGGGTTAAAAAGAAATTCGAAGCAAACAATTTAAAATATCAAAACCTATCTACCCATATTATCATTTCAATTTTGCGACTTGCACATCCATCTCCCCTCTTTGAACACCTCGCCTTCAACTTCATCATCATTTTCATTTTGCTCCTTCTCGAACTCTCCCTCATCCCAGGATCCCCAACCCTCTACCGTTTTAACGTCGATGCTCATGTACGCCTTCTTCCCCCCCAGCACTAGCCAGCTCCTGAACTTCTTCACTAGGAAGTCCATCATGTAGTCGACGAACTCAGGGGCTCGATTGTAGATTCGGAAGAACTTGACGTAGTTCCTCTCCTCATGAACCCTTATGACCTCACTCACTAACCCCTGAAGAGGCTCCCTGAAATTCAACAGCTTGCTGAACTTGATCATCGTCTCAACCAACGTCCCCTTGTGTAAACTGTGCAGCAGCCTCAAACTCAATATGAAGTCAACGTTTATTGACGATGTTGTTGTTGGATTTTTCAGCATGTGATTCTCAAGCTGGACGCTGCAAACGGAGTACTGTCGAGGACGAAGTCCGAGGAGCGAAGCACGAGGAGCGAAGCGACGGGTTAGTTTAGAATGCTCTTGATGCGAGGAGCAGCGTGCGAAGCGAGCCGATGAGCGAAGCAACGAATTGGACGAGTTCATTTGGACGACGAGAATAACAAGTAATTATTGTTGCTCGTTACTCCGCTCCTCGCTAGTTTAGAACGATATCAATGCTCGTCGCTTCGCTCCTCGCTGGGCTTCGTCCTCTTAGTCTCTTACCTCCTCCAAATCTCCGTTCTCCAAACTCGCCTTAATATTATCCTCATACACCTTCCACATCAAATCCCCCTCCAAATGCTGTATAGTCAAGTCCTGCCTAATACTCTTCAGCTCCGAAATGTACTCTCCGTACTTGATCTCGTCGGCGAGGTACGCTTCGTTGTGGAAGGTTAGGGCTGAGTTGAGGACTGGTAAACAGCGAACGATAGAAACGTCAGGAGCGGACGTTAGCCTAGCGTAAGGTTTTGAGTACTCCCCTGACGTTCCAAAGCCTTCGCCAGGGCCGGGCACGTAAGTCTGTCGAGTGGCAAGCAAACGAGCGGTGGGCGAAGCTAGCCGTGTTAGTTAGCTACAACTTTTAAGTACTAGTATCATCTCGCCGCTTCGCTTCACTCCTCGGCTCTTCACCTTAGTCTTCTTCAGACTCAATTCAATCGCATCATTCAAAAACCTCTCCTCCCTCTCCAACCTCCTTCTCTTCTCCCTCTTGTTCACCTTCAAGCTCGCTATGCTGCCCTTGGGAGATGCGCTGCGAGCCTTGGTACTCTTCACTGTAACGGAGCCAAAGTCATGGAGGTAGGCGCCGGGGAGTGGGCTCGTGTTGAGGGAGCAGGCTGGAGAAGGAGAGTCGGAGAAGAACGAGGAGGGGGAGAGGGAGCGCTTCTTCTTCCTGTCTTTCTTGGCCTTCTTCTTTTTCTTCTTCGAGGAGGAGGCGGGAGAGGAGAGGGAGAAATAGTCGCCAAGAGGGGACGACATTGCCGAAGGCGAAGGCTGAAGGAAACAAGATTTATTCTATTGGGCGTTGATTTTTTCGTCGGTGTAACTCACACAGGGTCGTAGTAATATAGCGCGCTGAGAACTTGAATTGTAAGTTTTGGTGATCGTTTTAGGTGGTATAGCGCTGGTAAAATACCCCCAAAAAGCATGTGCAGACAACAAAAGAGTGAAAAATACAAACAGTCGGCGTTTGCAAGTCATACACGACAACTCCTCTTGCACAACAAAATTATTACAGACACGATCCTATAATCCCACCAAAACCCTAAGACTCCGGAACACTTAACCCCCCTGGATCTGGATCCCAACCCCCCCGCACAAGCCCTGCACTTCAGTGCAAGGGTTAGGTCCAAAAATTCAATCGTCACGCACCAACTTTTTCATGAAGGACTACACTCAACTTTACGGCAACAACTACAGCCCAATCGACCCCACCCCATCTTACTTCAACTCCAGTGAGGAATATCTTGTTGCGGTACACTTTGCTATCGCGATCGTCGGCTCGCTTGGTTCGCTCTTCATTATTTATATCCTGTGGGGAAAGGTGAGATCGATGGTTGACGAAAAGAATGCGGGCAATAATAATAAAACAGCTACTTACTGGTTCTTTCACGCTCCGCCCCGACCAGTGGAGCAACGGAACTCATAGAGGGACTTTTATCTTGGCACTCAGCGACTTCCTCGTAAACATTAGTTTCTACCATGTAGCTTATCAAGCAGCACTTCATCACAGAGTTCCCTCTCGAAATATATGCTTAATAGAAGGATTCACGAATCACGCGTTGTGCACGCTTGAGTTTTCGTGCTTGGTGATGATCGCGGTGGACCGCTTGGCGGCTCTGCGAGCGATTAGTGATGGGAAGAAGGCGATGAAGAAGAGCTTTAGAGTACTCTTCCTTGTTTGGGCGGGTTGTTTTTTACACGCGGCGATGCCGCTTATATCTGACTACGGATATTATGATATAGGTGAGAAGCTACGAGGAGCGAAAGTCAAGTCTCTTTCTTTATTACTCAATTCTAACTCATCGACGCATATTTTCACACGACTTGCTTCGCTCGTCGCAGCTCCGTCTGGGTACCACTGCTACGGGCACGGAGGGAAGGGGGTCGCTTCTCACGACGTATTTACGGTGACGAATGTGGTGTACTTTTTGGTTTGCTTCGCCATCCTTATTTACCAGTTTTGGCATTCCAACAAGATAATTAAGCGCCTCGCTGAGCCGAGCCTCAACGAGAAAGAGTTGTTGGAGAGCGGAAAGGCAGGAACCCTTCGCGGCCGACGCAGCAAGGAGAAGAAAAGGTTGAAACTGATCAAGTTCCACAAAGAATCGCTCCTGTTGAGTGTAGTGTTGGTAACTGGGTTCTTGGCTGCCTGGGGCACCCTAGGTACGAAGTTGCGAGGAGCGAAGCAACAAGCTATGAATAAAATATTAGCGCGAGTACAAGGAACTAAGAGAGGAGTATTAAAGAATGAACATCGTATACTAACTCGTCGCTTCGCTCCTTGGAATTCGTATTCGGATCCTCGCTACGCTCTTCGCAGCTCTCCACTTCTCTATACTCCCATTTGTGGATACATATAGTTGGGGCCGGGGTTTCTTTTGGGTGGCGTCTATTATTGCCTATCTGAATCACGGTTTCAATTGGGCGATCCACTTTTACTTGAACAAAGATTTGAGGAGGGAGGCGAGGAACAAGATGAGGTGGATGTGGGGGAAAAAGAGAAGTCGGAGAGGAACAGGAGGACAGGGTAGCACAAGGTCGAGTGTTGGGAGTCAAGCCACGAGTTCGAGGAGACATAGGAGTACCAGGAGCAGCGCTGCGATGAGCAAGGTCACTCGGGTCTCGAACGTCGTCTGGCGAGGGAGAATGGCGTTTAACAGCAGCGTTAGCGTTTTGTCGGACGACGCGAAGGACGAGCTACTAGCAGAAAAAGCGGAGGACGCTGAGATGCTTGAGGAGGTCATAGCCTCCGTGAAAGAGCCCCAATTTCTCTCGGCGGAAGAACAAGTTAGCATAGACGAGGGGATCAAGCGTCACCGTGCGTTTTCCAGAAGCAGGTAAGAAGCTGTGAAGATCTCAGCGACGAGCTGGGAATGCGTTAATTCGTTCGTTATGTAAGGCTGCGCTTGTAATTCAGTAAACGTTTCGACGCTACTGCCACCGTTGCGTAATTCTAACTCTTTGATTCCAACCTTCATGCGACTCGCTACGCTCGTCGCAGGAGAAAGGTGAAAACTTTAAAGCAGTTCAAAATCGTTAAGATGTTCGTTTTCGCTAAAAAAAGACAAATACACCTTCGTGGAGGTCAGGGTGGACCGAAGGGTGGAAAGAAGAGTCCTCCTGTAGTTAATGGTCGTCGGTTGATAGAGAGAGAGAGGTGCGCAGAAAGGAACGCAGGCGTTGACGTCGAAGAAGGAATTTCAGGAAGATTACAGTGCAACGTTAAGGCGCATCCTCACGAAATTATAGCGTTCATGATGGCGAGGGACTGTGAGAGGTTCTTGTACTTGGATAAGGTGCGGGAGAGTACTAATATTGACTTTAAGATTGTGGGGGGGACGAATGCGCATAATAAGATCATGAGCTTTAGTTTCCCTCACAAGCGAGACCGGATTTTGTTTGTGTGTGAGACTGTCTGGACGCAGTTCGAGTCGAGAAATGATAAGTGGGTGCTGACAATGACTCCGGACTACTTCACAGTCGTCGAAGAAGAGGAGAAAGACGGACACGCAGTAACTCGAGGTGGGCTCTTCGTGACCATGAACCTCCATCTAAAGACTGACGGTTCAACACAGCTCGACACAGTCTTCAACGTAGTATTAGACGACGGCCACGTGGATGTGAAGCCCAACAGAATCTACGGCTTAGCCGTCCGCGAGTTCGGAACTCGCCTCGTTTCCTACTTCCAAAAAATCCGAGGCGACTCTAACTCAGTAACCTGCGACGAAAAAGATGGCCGCGCCTGCGGCGAATTAATCTGCTCAGAATACCTCGCACGTCGTGACGATCTAAACTCCATAATCGCCACAGCAATGTGGGAGTACGCTATGTTAAGAAAAATGAATAGGCCGGAGATCATGCAGGAGATATTAAGGGGTGTTCTAGAGAATCAATTATCTTTAGCTAAACCTTGTAAGAGCGGATATGACGAATTAACAATTTCAGAAGCTCGCGAGATTGGAAAAGGTTTATCAAGTTCATTAATAGTAGCTCTATCAGGAGATGCGGGTGTAGACGAGTGGATCAGAAAATACCACGCGTTAATCGAGCTAAACGAAGAAGCGGTGTGGTTCAGTTCCATGCTTCACGTGATTGCGAGGAGATTGATGAGCATCGTACCCTGGGGCACCCAACTGAGGGTCTACTCGGGAGCCTTCATTAGCGTCTTCGACACCATCACTGACGTTTGGGTTGGGTTTGAATATATAAGGTTGAATGATTCGAGTTCTGCAACATTTATTTTTGTTTGTATACTTGTATCGTTTGCTTTACAGTGTTTCTTCGTTTATCTTCAGAATATTAAGTTAGGTTTTAAAAAGATTGTGTTTGAAATAATTCCGGTCATATTTGGAGTTAAATCGATATTGGACGCTTATAGGGTTTCGAGCGGGAAAAAGGCGGAAAGGTTGCAGAGGTTCGATTACATGCAAGAGCTTGCTTTTTCGCGTTGTTCCGAAGGTGAGCCTTCGATGCGCATTTGCGATCCTCGTCAAGAGCCTCGGAAAATCCATTTAATTTCTAACGCCCCCCCCCTTCCCCCTCACAGCCTTCGGTGAATCAATCCCTTCCCTAACTTTCCAAATCTACCTCCTCCTCCTCTCCCACTCCACCACCACCCTCCCCATCCTCTTCTCAATCTTTGCCTCCTCTGTCTCCGCCTCTTTCGCCCTCTCCGCCCTATCCTACGACCTAGACGTCGACCCTAACAACAGAGCAAATAATAATCGTCGCTACGGGTATATACCGAATACGAGTTTAAGGAGGTTAGGTATTTTCGTGTCGATGTTCTGTTCTAGTATATGTACTATATTGGTTAGGACATTTAGTTTAGGGATGTTGCTTAAAATTTCGAAGATGGGTGCTATAATATATGTGGTTGTTGATTTATGTATTTTCCTGATTTTTAAGTATTTGAGGAATGATTTGTTGTATTTTTTGCAGGGGGCGAGTTATTTTAGTTCGGTGCTTGAGAGGACGATGGCGAAGGTTGTTAGTGATTATACGGTACGACTGGAGAGGAGCGAAGTGAATCTTACGCATCGAAACTAGCATTGAAACCATGTAATAACTAACTCGGAGCTTCGTGACTCGGCTCTCTTCGCTCGCAGGGGATGTTTCATTTAAGGAATACGGCGGAATTGGGAGGGTTATATTATCTATTAGGACAGGTTCAAGGGCAAGTTGTTGTGCACGTTATTTTGAGCTTTTATTTTAGAGAGGAAGGGGTGAAAGAAGGATATGAGAGTTACTGGAGGTTTGGGGTGTTGGGGTTGAATGTTATGTGGCTGGTATCTTTCTTGAGTATCGTGCTGGTGATGGAGAAGGATTATAGGCAGTCGTTGTTCACGTTGGAGACAGGGAGGAGTAGTATTGTTTTGAGTTTCTTGGAAGCTAAAACCGATCACGCTCGGAGCGATATATTCACGTCGAACCCCCCGCTTTGGAATAGCATTCGACCGGACGTTAAAAATTGGATGTTAGAGAATTACGTCAAGTTCGAGAGCGAACACCCTGAATGGTGAGAGACTGCGAGCAGCGAAGCGACGAGCTGATACACCTATTACGGTCGCAACTCATCTGCGCAAGCGGATGAATTGCACGCTTTTTTTGTCTCAAACGTAATTTTAACACGTTTGCTTCATTTTTCAGGTGGAAGCCGAACATAATCAAGAATATACCGAGCGATATGATACCAAAGGATAAAGTAAATGAACACGAGAATAGTGTTAGAAGGTGGGAGACTTTGAAGCAAGGGAATGGAGGTGGATTAAGAGGGTTTGGAGAGGAAGGGAGTGGGAGAGGTAGTGGGACGAGGGGGAGCTTGGTGGATTGGTTGAAGGGGGAAGGGAGCGAGAGAGGATCGGGTTTGAGGTTTAGTGAAAATGGACTGAGTGATAGTGAAGGATTTTGGATATTCGGGAGATTGAGGAGGAAAGGGAAGAAGGTGGAAAGTGTTGGTGGGGGAGAAGAGGGGGGGGGAAAGGATAAGTCAGTTGTGAGATTCGGTGGGGGAGAAGATATGACAAACTCCGACGATCTTGATCAATCGAATAGCAACAGCATGGATAACGCGATGATAAGTAGTTCTCCATAAGAGGCATAAATATTTTTAATATATACACACTTTTTCTCTCTCTTGGTTTCTACACACTATAAACTACAAGTACAAACAATTAGTCGTTCTTCTTCATCATCAACTTGCCCTGAATGTCCCTAAGCAGCTTGATCATCTCGTCCTTCCCCCGAACATGCTCAAGCTGACTCTTGACCTCTGCGACGAGCATCTTGACAGACCCCGTCCCCTCACCAAAACTGCGGCGAGCGCGAGCGCAGCGAGCGTGTTAGAGGTGGAGATTGCACACAAATTCGTTACTTCGCTCCTCGTTGCATAATTCTATCTTCTAGCTTGTGGCTTCGCTCCTCGCCGTGCTTGGTCCTCGCGGGGTTGATCCTCACCTCCCCCTCCTCTTCGCATCCCCTTTTCCCCCACCCCCCTCCCCCACCCCCAAAGCCGCTAAGTCGTCCTTACTCTGGTACCCGATCCCCAATTTCACGTCGCGAACTCCGGTGATTCCCTCGTACACCTTCTTGGCCATGTCCCTCTTGCTGCTGTTCCTAATGCCAATCCCCCCCACGCCCCCCTTATCATCCCAGTCGAACTTGCTATAGTACCTGCCAAGACGCTCAGCCGGATTCGTCACATACACCGCCACAACCCACCCCATGATGAGATCAATGCTGTAATGCCCGCGAGTGGCGAGCAGGCGAAGAACCTGCGACGAGCGTAGCGAGTCGCAAGAAGATTGGCGTTTATGAGTTAGAATTGTGCAGAGGCGTAAACGGCGTCCGTGTTGGTACTGAAGCTACAAGCACAAACTAATCACGACCGCAATTATCGTATTCCCAGCTCGTCGCTTCGCTCCTCGCGGCTTCGCACCTGGAGACAATTCACCAGGTGCATCATTACTCCGCCAAGCTTACTACCATTAATGTACATGTGGTTTGCACAGATTACGGTTATGGCGACGTGGCCGCTGAAGAAGGTTAGGAACGGCATGACAGGTGGTTTGTCGGCTTCTCCCTGAGAGGTAGTGGGGGGATAGATGGTCATATAGTTAGAAACGTGTAGAACGGGCTCATATAGTGCCAACGAAGTACGCTCCGAGTAACAAAACGCCATTGAAGTACACTCGAACACGTTCACATCCTCACATCCTCGCTTCGCTCAGCCTCGTCACTTCACTCCTCGCCGCTCGCTACGCTTGTGTACTCACCGCCCTTCCAGTCCACCATCTACTCAACGCCGAATCACTACAATCCACCCCCTCCATACTATTTAAACAATGCACAGCCTCCGGCCAATCGTAATAGCTCGGTAAAAACTCGCTGCTCACAGGCAAGAATGTGAAGGTAGCGCAGAAACCTCGGAAGGCTTGAGTGGCAAGACAGCGGAATATTAGGGTGTAGTCGGCGTCCCAGAAGGTTATTTTCAGGGGGTAGTAGCCGATTCCGGCGCAGAACAAGGTGTTGAGGAAAGCGCAGCTAGGGGAAGTGGGGTTAGGTGTGTTGGGAGTGAAAAGCGACAACACTCGTCTACTACAGTGCTCACCTATCATTGACTATAGGATTCGCCTCCAAGTAACCATGTAACCACCTCGTGAGTAAAAATCCACTGTCCACGATCCCGTAATCATTTTCCTTGCCTGAGCCTGAGCGGACGGGGGAGCCTGACAGCTTGACTGAGAGGACGTCTTCGATTAAACTGACTTGATCTCCTGGGTGGGCTTCGAGGTAGTAGAGAACGCGGAGGAGGAGGGTGGCGGTGAAGAGGAAGAGGACGTCGCGCCAGAGGATCCAGAGGTGGGCGCGGTGGGAGTGAGAGGAGGGGTGGGGGGGGGAGGGGAGGGGGGCATGATGGAGGGAGGGGGGGGTGAAGTCTGATGAGGTTTTGAAGGGGTTGGTTTGTTGGGGGGGTTCGGGTTCGTGGAGTTTGGAGGGGGGGGGGTCAAGGAGGGCGGGGGAGGGGCGGGGTGTAACAATTATCCTTTATATGAACAAATCGGTCGAGGTAAAATTTCCAGCAATCAGTACAAAAAACCTTGTTCGCCTTCACAACCTTTTTCGCCCTGCGAAAATCAGACATGTCTAACAGGACATCGGAACTTGACGAGGTGCTAGTGCGGATGAGGAACGAGGGTGTCACGCTCACGATTGTAGAACAGGGTAAGCTTAACAGCTAGGTTGCAGGCCTAACCAAACATGAGATAAATCACGCCTCAACAGCTGCCATGCTAAACGAGCCTACAGCCTCTCCTGTTGCTTGAGACGGCTCAGAAATTACAACTGCAGCCCCAAGAGATAGGAGGGTGAGTCAATTGAGCGTGAACGGCACGTCAATCTCAGAAGAACAGAAATTCTACATCGAAAACATGGGCGTCGCCAAGCTTAAAAGGAAAAAGTTGGGCCAAGGCCAACGAAGAGGACATTGCCGAGGCGGGGGAACAATTCGACATCGTAGTAATAAACTCAGGCATCGACATCGGGCAGGATATTTCATCATGGTTCGAGACTTCTCTACCAACGAACAACTTGACGATGGTCGAGAAGGAGAATCAGAAGAAGTTCTTGATCGAGATTGCCAAGAGTTACCAAACGCTTGCAAAAATGAACCGGATTGGCGACGCAGTTAAGATGCTCCTCACACTGTCTCTCGGCTACTTCGATGTCTTGACGGACTTCTTGTTCGCCCAGAGTTACTACGATGCGGGGGAGGTTGAGACTGCTTATGCAAGGGGTTTGCCATTTTGACGATTGTGTGTCAGGGGAATATTACTTTCTTTCAATGCAGGAGGAAGGTGAGGAGGGTGGGGAGGGATAGGGTTTGTGGTCGTTATGATTTACTAACTCGTGACTTTTGTGCAGTCATGGAAGGAGCTCTTTTGGGGCTCAGGGCTCTCGTGGAGGGATTTAGCCTTTGGACGGGCAAGGATGACTCTGATCTGTTGTTTTCGGGTCCAGCGATGTACGCTTGCATAAGAGCGGGCGAGATAGCTTTGGAGTCCATTCCTGAGAGTATTATTCAGATCCGCGGACTTCTGAAACAGGACTACGGCGACATCAAGACGAACCCTAACAGCGTCATGTCTGGAGCGTTCATCATGACGGACTGCAACTTCGAGTTTGTTCTCAGCAAGTACTTATCAAAACCCTTGGATCCATATTATCGCTGGATCTCGAAGGTAGGAGGTTGGGAGAAGAGACGGCAGATGTTTGGAATGTTTTGTTCATCACCTGCTACCTCGCTCAGTTCGTCTTCGTCATAAGTTTGTTCGCCTAGGCGTTCGGCTCGAAGGCACCAGTCTTCGTCCTACTCGCAGTAGAGTTCTGCGCCGTGTGCGCGTACCAGGGTTGGAAGGGCGAGCTTTTGGGGATCGTGGTGGTCAATCAACTGTCAACGTTAAATAGCTGCATTCTTCCATTCATCTTTTGGGCCTTTTGGCATATGTTGTCTTCTGCGGTGCCGATGCTGGTGGCGGCTATTCTGACAGAGCTAGTTCCAGAGGTGTTTACGAGTACGATGGTGTGGCGGCTCTTGACGAACGCGGGAATCGTGTAAGTGGCGTTGGGGGAGCTTGCTAAGAAGGAGCATTACCTCAGCTTGACGACAGGCATAGTGGGTTATGTGATCAGTTTGGTGATGTCAGCGCTCGGGTTGGTCATATTCTTCAAGAACTGCGATCCAAACTTCGACCGAAGCTTGTTCTGGAGGCCTAAGCGTGGGAAGCAGCATGTGAGGGGTGTTTTAGTGACGAGAAAATATGGAAGAAACGAAGAGAAACCAAAGACGAGGAGAGATGGGGTTGGGGAGGCAGCTTCACCCGCGCTATCTTCCGTTCGATTTGATGACGACTTGGATCTGCGAGGATTTACTTGAGAAGTACGAAAACAAGAGCGTTGAGAGGCCAAAGTGGATGGCAGGAAAAGGCAACGAGGCCAAATTCATCAATTGCGTGGTAGAGATCCACACATGGAAAGATGAAGACGAGATCGCGGAGAAAGTGAACAAAGCGCTAGACAAACTATTCGGAAAGAGCGGAGCGGATTTGGAGAATGCAGCTGACGGTTTGTCTCTTTCGTTCATACCTAGCAAAAATTCAAATAAGAACTTAAGACAGATCGAGCTCGAACCGTAACCCGCTTCTCCTCCCCATAAATTAAAAAAAGTACGTACACCGTGCAAAGCAACATTTGTATATGACCAAAAACCCTCTACGTTCCTACTTAATCTTCGCCTCACTAAAAAGCACATGCCTCCTAACAATCGGATCATACTTCCTCCTCTGTAATTTCCAGGTGGTTTTGGACACGTTTTTGCGGGTGGTGTAGAAGTAACCGGTTCCGGCAGTGGAGAGGAGTTTTATGGGGATTGTTTTACCGCGACCGCGGGCGAGGAGGAGGAGGGTTGGGTGCATTGTGGGGGCTGGAGGGAGGGGGGTTAGTGGGGGGTTAGTGGGGGGTTGGGGAGGCGAGGTTGGAGTGCGAGGGATAGTGGAGGATTTGATGCAGATGCTGATGTTTCGTGACATAGCAGCGGAAATGGGAGGAAGCACGCAGCGAGGACGCGGAGACGAGGGTCGGTGTTGCGGGTGTTTGGGAACGGCGCTGGCTCAACAAATCTAGCGCACGAACGCTTCGTTTGCTTGGAGAGCTGACTTACAAGGAGTAGGGGCGGGGACGGGGCAGGGACGGGGCAGGCACAGAGGAGAGGGTAGGAGGAGAGGACGAACCGAGTGATCAGGACGGAGCTGGGTATTCTTTTATGAGGTCGTTGTCGGAGGTTTATAAAAGGCGTGTCACGGAGTTGTTACGTATTTGGTGATGCTGGTGCTGATGGCGACGATCAGAGTCAATTCGTAGACGATTTGAATTTTTCCAGCGTGTTTCCACATAATTTCGAAGGCGTGAAGTAATGTATGTTCGTCAATCAGGACAAACTAAAGCCGGATGAGAGCTCTCATAGCGTACAAGAACCCAACGGTCGACAAGTATGATTTCTATCGCAACGTTATTACAGAAAAAATTTTAAGTTCAGATTTTCGGAGTGTCCATTTCGTGTCTAGCTTTCAAATGAACATTTCAGGCTTCTACGAAACATTTTGCGATGTTTGAACGTTATTTTGGGCCTTAACTACCTTATAATTGACGAATATTGATGGGGGAGTGTGATGTCGGACGTACATTTATAAATATAGGCAGCCGAAGTGGGCTCTGAATTGTTGTGGAGGCGATCGATTTGTAATCCACTCAACCACACCATGCCGTATCGACAATATAGCCTCCTCCTCCCTCCTCCTAACCCTCCCCCTTCCCCCCCCCACCACAGCTCCACTCTCCCCAAAAAACACACACCCTCCCTTCAAAAATGTCAGAATTCACCGACCAATCCGCCCCTGGCTCCCTCCCCTCCGGTTTCGATTTCTCCCTCTCCTCCCGAAACGCTCAATTAACCTCCGACTCCAAGAACTCAGGAATCAACATGATGGCCAAGAAGACCGGTACTACCATCGTGGGGACTGTTTTTGAGGGAGGAGTCGTGCTGGGAGCGGATACGAGGGCGACTGCTGGAACTGAAGTAGGTGAGAGAGGAGTGAAGAAAGCCCAGTTCCAGTTCGTCCATCTTCCATTCCTCCCCCAACCCTTTCCTAACCTCGTCGTCGCTTTGCTCCTCGCCCCCCACCCAGCCGACAAATTCTGCGAGAAAATCCACTACCTCGCCCCCAACATTTACTGCTGCGGCGCTGGCACCGCCGCCGACACTGAAAAAACAACTGAACTAATCTCCTCCCAACTTGACCTTCTCCGCATGTCCACCCAATCCCAATCCCGCGTCGTAACCGCCTGCACAATGCTCAAGCGCATGCTCTTCCGCTACCAAGGCCACGTCTCCGCTGCCCTCGTCCTCGGAGGATGCGACATCAGCGGACCTCACGTTTTCCAGATATACCCTCACGGGAGCACGGGGAAGTTACCTTACACCACGATGGGTTCAGGTAGTCTAGCTGCAATGTCTGTCTTCGAGAACGAGTGGAAGGTGAGAAGCTGCGAGGAGCAAACGTGACGAGCTGGGAATGCGTTGATTCCGTGAAGTTATGAGGCTGCCCGTACACAGCGCTCCTTGAATTAAGAATATTCTAAACTAATTCTTCGCTTCGCTCGTCGCAGGAGGACATGGCCGAATCCGAAGCTGTCGACATCGTCAAAAAAGCAATCTCAGCGGGTATATTCAATGACCTAGGTTCCGGTTCCAACTGCGACGTCACCATCATCCGCACCGACGGAAGTGTTGA
Organism: Triparma laevis f. inornata; assembly: GCA_012489335.1. Classification (NCBI taxonomy): domain Eukaryota; class Bolidophyceae; order Parmales; family Triparmaceae; genus Triparma; species Triparma laevis. The sequence goes on from BLQM01000242.1 coordinate 33,246, forward strand.
TATTAAGAGAGGGGTTTTGAAGGAGAATCCTGTTGAACCGCTTAGGGCGATGGTCAATAGAAGCATGAAGTTTACGATGGCGAGTGGGACGACGGCAGTTTTGAAGGATACGTTCGTTAAGGCGAAGAAGAAGGTGGAGGAGGATGAGATGGTTACGAACTAAGAGACTATAGTTTGTGGGGGAATTTCGCTAGTGTGGGAGTGGGGGGGGGTGAAGAGATAGGGAGTTTATTCTACAAATGTGTGTGTGTGGTTTTTTTTAATTTTTAATGGGGAGGAGAAGGGGGGTACGGTTCAGGATTTCGTCCTCTCAACACTCATTCATCCCCCCTCCTTCCAATTCACACTTCACCCCATTCGACCGCTCGCGCCTTCTACCTTCGCCCGTGGACAACCTCCTTTCCCTCTCAACGCACCTCCCTCCTTCCCACTCTTGCATTCCCCTCGAACGACTTTCCACCGCAAATACTCCTCTTGATTACTACGACAGCAATTCGATTACATAAGCCTATCGCTACGCTCCTCTCTCCTCATCAAGTGCGACTTCATATTAAATAAAGGTTTTAAATAATTCAACTGCAAAGATAATCCTTAAACGCTGGTGTTTCCTTCAAGATATGAGGCCATTCGTCAAGATCTGCTCTAAGCTTCTGTTTTTGACCAGAATGCGCCTAAATTAAATGCGCAATCTTTAGTATCTTAATGCTCTTTTCCATGCTGCGCCTCTTTTCCCTTGAGCACTCTCTGAAAGAACTCCTCAGCTTTCACAAGTCCTTCATACTTTGATAAACAATCGCAATATCCATCACGGTGTTGAGCGTTGTAGGATGATTCTTCCCCAACACACTCTCATAACCCTTCAAAGCTCTCTCATAATACTCCAATACCCTCTCGTAATTCTACACAACCTCCTATAAACTACTCCCAAATTATTCAACGTGCTCAACGTGACCTTGTGGTCTTTCCCTAGCACATTCATCCTCCCCGCTAAACACCTCTCGTAAACTTTAATCGCCTCCTCAAACTCTCCATTCTCATCCAGCACATTACCAAGTTGGTCGAGCGTATCCAAAGTTACAACATTCTCGTCTCCCAACGCCCTCTCCATCTTCTTCAACAAATCTCTCGTCTTCTCAATTCTCTCGACCTTGCTCAATAGAGTGCTTGCGATCAACCTACTCGTCGCATCGAGCGTCTTCGCATCATCAGGCCCTAGCTGCTCCTCGTACCCCTCTTTCGCTCGCTTCAAGCATCGAATCGAATCATCCACATCCCCAACCCAATTACACGCCCTCCCTAACTACGCACAAGCGTCCAAAATCTCCAGCGTCCTCGGATCATTCTTCTTCTTCTGCTTCTTCTTCCCTCTCACTTTCTGCTCCACCACAGGCGGAATCGCCAAAACCAACACCTCCAAAATCCTCCTGCACGCCACCACCAAAAGCGACAGGTCGTCAAAGAACTCGTTACTACACAGCTTCGCCAACGCTCTAAGCTTCACCAAATCCTCCGACTTCGTAATCAACAGCACCTGCTGCTCCAGCGGTAGATCGGGGCCTACATCTCTAGCATTTCCGATCTCCAACACGTCAAAAACTGTCTTCCACCTCAAGTATGAGACCTCGTTCCCAACAAACATCTTCGCTCGCAAGCTCGGTCAAGTTCTTCGGCGACGTCTGCCACAGCCCGTGCTCGCCAATCGTGCTCTGCTACTTCTCCACGGTAAACCCTGCTATCGGCTTCCTGCATAGAGGACAGGGTTCCTTCAAATTCATCGACTCCTCCGTACACCCCTTGCACGTTGCCGAGTGCCCGCACGGCCTCAGCTTCGCGTTGGCGACGTTGTCCATGAAGATAATACAGGTATCTTCGTCGTCCTCCTTTTCCTTGACAGAACCCTTGAGCCGAACGGGAGGCGCTGGAGGACAGATCGTTGTCCTTTTCTTCGAGGGAGCGACGCAGAGTTTCTTGTGAAGCTTCCAATGCTCCGCCTGGTGCTTCTTGGAGCAGTAATTGGTTTCTTTGCAGCGGGAGCGCTTGAGTGGGGCGGGCTCGCGGCAGCCTGGATAACTGCAGTAAGGAGCGGGCTTCGCTGTTGATTTCATCCTGTTGGGTATTAAGGGAAGAGGGGGAGCGGGATTAGGGTTGGCCGTGCGTACTATGCAATCCGACCAGTTCACGGGAAGAAAGCCCAGTAACGCCTCAGTCTCGTGTAGCAGTAGATTTTAGAAGTAAACGCACATAACTTATTAAATGGCGAGATCATGAACTTAACATCTTGTACAATAACACCCGATCCACGCCTACATGCGGGAAGCCAACCAATGACATCCCCTTGATTGTGGTTTGGAACAGATCAAGAGCCACTTCTAACGCCTAACCTTTTTCATTGTCAAAACTTAGATTCAATTGTTTAAGCTTTTCTGGGAATCAAATTTTGTTTGTTCCTACGCGAGCATAACCCGACAAATACCCGGGCCAATAACACAGGGAACATTGCCGACCCCTCCCCCCCCCTCCCACCATGTTTTGTAACCCCTTCTCCCTTCTGAAGTCCTACCTCCGCTCCCATGCCCTTCACCACTTCATAGCAATAATCACCCTCACAACGATAATGATAGCAGTCCCAATCATCCTAAACGCAACTTTAGACGGCAACGACGTCTGGGGTTTCCCCACCCGCGAACTAATCTGCGAACCAAACGAAGACGGAAGCCCAGGTTGGTGCTCTCCGATAGCAGGCGACGAGCATTACTGCGAGCACATAGGTACGAAGTCGCGAGGAAGAAGCCCAGCGAGGAGCGAAGCAACGACTACGATCGTAGTTGCCCCTACTAGCCAACCCTACTAGCTTTAGTCGAAGCGCGCAAGCATCTTTCTGAGACTACGCAATTCTAACTCGTTAACTCCAAACTTCACGCAGTCTGGCACAAGTTTTTACGAACGCCCATCAACGGGATGAGCAATCTGGCGTTTCCGATATGCGGGCTGGTGACGCTGAGTACGGTTAGTTTGCACTTTAGGTGGATGGAACATCAGGTTCCGAAATTGGGACCTGGGAATCATTTGCAGAGGTGAGATCGATGGCGGAGCGGAGCGAAAGTGTGCAGGCACAAGTCTTTGAAACATATATCACAAAGGGCTTGAAAAAAGGCTGGTAATTCTGCTCCGCTGCACGGCCGGAACGTAACAGTTTGAGCCAAGGGTTTTCGAGGGTGGTCTTGGAGCGTATGAGTTACCAGCGGTTACGTATATCATAAAGGGCTTGAATAAAGGACTAGTTGTCTCCGCTCCGCTGCACGGCCGGAGCGTAACAGCTCGCGCAATCCCCGGAGGGTTGAGCTTAGCGGAAGTGTGCAGGCAGACAAAACATGAAATATTGATGAACGACGTTCATTCTAACTCACTCGCTCGATATTTGCAGGTTCGACCTAATGAACAAAATGTACTGCTTGAACATCTCTCTCTGCGGCTTTGGCAGTTTCATCTGCCACTCCGCCATAACCTATTTCTCCGCTCAACTGGACCGGGCTGGCATATGGATGATGCTGACGCCCACAGTGAGCATGGCGCTGCTGCGGTGGGTGCCCATGAGCGTGGGGGGGAGGGGGGGAAGAAGTTCTATTATTGTTGGACGGCGTTCTGGTATTTGCTGCTTCCGGGGGGGTTGTCTGCGTTCCATCTCATTGACCCTACGAACGAGTTAGCTACTCTGTTATTGTATGTAGGGATACCGTTAACGGTAGGGGGTTGTATAGGTGAGGGTTATTTTAGCGGCGAGCGAAGCGACGATGAGCGAAGCGTCGAGTGCGCGTAATCCCGTAGCTCCTCGCCAATCCTGTTTGAGTATGGTCAACCCCTCTCCGAATCTAACTCAACTTATATTATAACATAGTTTTGACGTTTTTGCGTACCCTAATCGGTGTAACCTCCTGCATGCCAAAAATCAAGAGCAACTTCAACGTTGCATTTTTCTGCATAGTCTTCGCAGGCGTAGCCTACCTCTTCCAAAAGCCCTCCCGTGTCGACGCGTGCGACCCTGACTCCGGACTCCTTTATAAATTAACGCACGCTTACTGGCATATTATGATAGCTATTGCTAGTTTGTTGCATCATCGTTTTTGTTTTTTTGAGGTTGTTAGTGGGACTAATGAGTTTAGGGAGAGGGGGAGTAGTAGGAATAGCTCAGGTTTCGCGATGAGCAGACTTAGTAAAGGGAATTCAGGTATACACGGAGTTACATTTGAGGAGAGAAACTCGTTGATCGTAGAGGAAGACGGAAAGAGCGTGAGCATAAGAGGCGTTGAGGTGTTACTGTAAAAAAAAATTATGCAGATGGTTTTTGATGTAATGAATGTGCGATGTTTTTTTTGGCAATGCCATTTGATAATATATACGGATACCAGTTTTCTTCCTCCCTCACGGATTAACCCTCCATGCCTACATGTTCGTTCCCCGCTGAATTAATGAAATGCACAGGATGCACTTTCTCATTCCTCCAATAAATCATCCGTTCGTCTTCCAAACATTCCTTCCAATTCCATCCTTCCGCTCCGAATTCTAGTGCGTTTCTAGCCGCGTTCTCCCAGAGAGATGACGCGGACGACCACATTAGGGAGGAGGCTCGGGTGGAGTATTCTGTTCGGAGGGGGATGGGGAGGACAGAGACTGCGGTTGAGAAGCTGAGCGAGCGAAGCGAGCATGGTTAGAACGAACGGAATTTGCTCATGATTTATTTTAGCATTAAAACGTTGATGACACCCTCACGATATACACCGTTCGCTACGCGTCAGCGTCGTTCGCAGCGGCCTCGTTCTCACCTTATACGCTTAGACTTGAGAAACTCAACATGGCTCGGATTCTCATCAGCCAAATTCGAGCTTGGGTGGGAACGTTTAGAGGAGGAAGGTGTCGGAGGAGAGTTAAGTGAAGAAGGAGGATCAGATTGAATATCGTAAGACGACTCAAAGGAAGAAGAAGAACACGACGAAGATGAGAGGGGTGGGGGGGGGGAGGAGGAGGGAGGCGG
>BLQM01000242.1:38387-72329 GCA_012489335.1 Triparma laevis f. inornata
GGGGGGAGGGGGGACGGAGGGAGGAGGAGGTTTAAAATTGTGACAACTGAATTCGATAAAACTCTTCCGGATTTTGGGGCAGTTAAAAATTATAACACACGCGGGGATGAGGGGAGTACTGGAGCTGGTGGGGGTGGTTGTTGGTGGATTTGCGGTAGTGGAGGGGGCGTAGTGTCAGTACCGCGAGGATTCAGTGTTTTTTAGGTCTGTAGATCGGTCGACAGCTAGTATGACACTGTCGACCTCAGATTGGGTTCAAACAGCTTAAATACGCGATTGAGGTAGACGTAGGTGTACGGACTGGATATATATACTCTGTGAAGTTCAGGAGCAGTGCTTCGCAATATAGTGTCTTAAGCGTGAGGAATGTATTGGGCTTCGATGTCATCAAAATTAGCAAAACGTAAATTCCAGAAAAGACAGACGCACCTCCATTAAAATTTCGAGCTACGTCATTAAAAACCTACTCCTCGTTACACTGACCACGTCTTGGTCCACCCAGCAACAGAGATTTCCGTCGAATAGCGCGTTGTTCTGAATTGAAGCAAGCAAATCGTCGACGCCAAAATCTCCGTCCTCTCAATCCAACAATGGCGGGCAGACTGATCACCACGTCGAAGAAGTCGTACACGCCGTGGAACCCCGAGAACAGGCTGCGAGTTGAGCGCGACATTGCAGCTGCTCGTGTAGAGGTGAGCACCAACGCGCGTACTGCACGGGACTTCACTCTCACATCCCTCCCTCCCTCCTCCCTCCCACACGCAGGCCGAGAAGAAGAAAGAAGACGACGCTGACCAAGTAATCAACGCCCTCCGCCACGGCTCCGAGCTCGCCTCCAAAAAAAAATCCAACACAGACCCCACCGACCTTGATGATCCCTCCAAAAGTTTCACCCTCTTCCCTCAAGACAAAGGTAAAAAGCGTATCCGCAACGAAGTCAACCCCGCCCCAACTGGAACGATCACTGTTAAGCATCCTAAAACGGGGAAAATTAAGGAAGGTGTTTCAATCCTGAGTGAGCCGATTAAGCCGTTTACGCCGGAAGTGAATAATAAAGAAGCGTATGATCGGAGAGAAGGTGAGAACCGTTTGTGAAGAGTTTAGCGACGAGTTAATAATGCTCTGTTTTATGTTTTTATAGATGACTGTGGAAGTAGCGTTAGACGAGAACCTTCAACTTACATTCTAACACGGCTCACTACTCCTCGCTATGTTCTCAGAATCCCGTAAGTCCACCTCCGACCCCGCTTCAATGTTCATGAAAATAAAGCCGAGACCGAAGAAGGAAACTCTTGAGGAACGCGCGAGAAGGGAGCACGATGAAGAGAAGAAGGAGAAGAAGGAGAAGAAGAGGTTAGAGAAGAAGGAGAAGAAGAGAGAGAAGAAAGATGCTAAGAAGGTACGAACGTTTTACGAAGGCGTTATACAAACTCGTCGCTACGCTCCTCGTATTAACGAACGCAAATACTACACTAATTCGTCGCTTTGCTCCTTGAACTGGCTTCGTCCTTGGCTCGCTTCGCTCGCCGCAGGAAATGAAGCGGCTGAAGAAAGAACGTGGATCGCAGCCTGCTTTTAAACTCGATCGAGCTCCAACGCACACAGCACTCATCCTTCAAACGATAGTAATCATAACCATCTCCTTATTAATGTCCCCTGCCTCATCTCAAAGAATCGCCATAATCGGCGCCGGCGTCGGCGGAAGCTACGTCTCCCAATTCCTCTCCGAATCCACTCACCCCTTCAACACCCACATTTTCGAATCCACATCCTCCCCCGGTGGTCGTGTTAAATCTACTCTCATACCTTTCTCCGACTCTGAAACAACCGTAGAACTAGGCGCGAGCATAGGTAACAAGCTAGCGAGGCGCGTAGCGACGACCTTGTAGTAGTAGCTTCAGACGCAGCCTCGACATCACTATCATTGCCATACATTCCTAACTCGTTAGCGCCAACTTATAAATGCGACTCGCTACGCTCGTCGCAGCCTACGGCGGCAATCATTATATATCAAGTTATGCTGATAAATTAGGATTAAATAAAATAACGCCGAGTGAAGATAATCCCAAGAATACGTTTGGGATATATGATTGTTCAACGTCTTCTTTCCTCTTCAGGCAGAGTAAATCCCTCCCTGAATCCTGGTTTTTTAAGGATTATCTACCTAATTTCGTTAACAATCTTTTGGTGGAGATGTATAGGAAGGTTGAGATTTTTTTGAGGTTTCAGGAGACGCTTAACCCGTTGTTCTCTTATGTTAAAGAGGCTGCGTCTAGTTTGGATGAGTTGTATTCGAAGCTTAATGGTGGAGAAACGTTTGATGATTGTGTGGGAGTGTGGGAGGCGATAGGTACGTGTAGAAACTGTAATAACGTCGAAATACTCCTCACACCTCTAACCCCCCCCCCAGATCTATCAAAGTACCTCAACAACTCCTTCACGGACTTCTTCAAATCAAAAATCTCCTCCACTTCCACCACCCTCCTCACGCAACTCTCCACCGCCGTCAACAGAGTCAACTACAACCACCGCACCGAAACCCTCCCCACCCTCGTCTCGCTGATATCCCACGTGCCCATCGTGTACGGCGATTTGTTCGCGATCGAAGGCGGCAACGTTCGTCTACTTGAAACGTTGGCGTCTTCTGCCTCCGTTTTAAACCTCAACACGAAGGTTGGTTTGGTTGTCTTCAACCCTCAACTGAACACGTTCAATTTGTACGATGATTCAGGGAAGCGTCTGGGGGAGTTTGACAAGGTCGTTTTGGCAAGGTGAGAAATGGCGAAACTGCGAGGAGCATAGAAAAATCCGCGTTCAATTCGTCGCTTCGCTCCTCGCATTATAAACTAACTCGTCGTTGCTTCGCTCCTCGGCTCGCCGCAGTCCCGTTCAGCAGTCGCATAATATCGAATTCAAAATCCAATCCATGGTCGATCCAACGGTGCTCATGAATCTGTATTTTGACAACGGAGGCGAGTTTGAGGATATCGAAGAGAGCACAGTCACGATGACCAAGAAGAATTTTCATAATTCGAGGACCGAAACGGAATACATCACCACCGTAACGACGGTGGTCGAAGGCTCTCGGGTTAAGATTGAGGAGTTCGGAGGCCAAGGCGAAGTCCCCGAGAGCATCTATTTCGCTACGTGAGAAACTGCGAGGAGCGAAGCGACGAGCTGCAAATACGACAATTACGGTCGCAATTCGTCTGCGCCAGTAGCTTCAGTTTTGATACCGATGCCACTATCACCGCTACGCAATTCTAACACACCAATCGTTCATTTCCATGCGACTCGCTACGCTCGTCGCAGCCAAAAAGACACGACCGGATTGTACGGCGACTCAAACATCTTCTCCATCACGCAATTGCAAGTCAGCGAAACCTCGAGACTCTTCAAGATCTTCTCCCAAAAAGTCCTCGCCAAAGAGGAGGTCGAGAGGATTTTCGAGGGCGGCAAGATCCTCGCCGCTCACGCGTGGGACAGCGGGACCGCCGGCAACAACCCGATTTCCCCCATCTCGTCCTTCAGTGGAGGCGCTTACCCCAATTTCGGACCGACCCTAGCCTCCAATCCTCCTCCTACCGCTTTCAAAATCTTCAAGGACGGGATTTTCTACCCAACCGCGTTTGAGAGCACGGGGTCCGCAATGGAACTAGCCGCTATCGGGGCCAAGGTCGTCGCGAATATGATCATCGAAGAGGCGAACGAAGTCGCCGAGCGCACTAAAATAAAAAATAACGAAAAACAAAATCAACAAGAATTGTAACTCAAAAATGTAAAACTTCTACTTCTTCTTTTGCTTTACTCCACTTTGAACGAGGCATCCTTGCGGTGCAGGTCGGAATCGCTCGAGTGATCGATCCTTAGTTTGTAACTGCGGTGGCAAATGTACTGTCCCCGGAAATTGGTCGATTCGAAAGATATGTAGCCCTGCGACGAGCGCGAACGCCAGCAAGGCGCCAGCAAGGCGCCATAGGGAGCGTGTTGGTGGCGGAAATTATTGTGTTATTCAACTTGTTGCTTCGCTCCTCATAAGGTCGCTCGTTCGTACCTCGTCCACTCCCACCAACCCCTTGCGCACGAAGAAGGTCGCGTCTTTCTTGAAGAGGTCGCTCCCGTTGTTCTTGTGCGACCTCAGCCAATACCCGCAGTGGCGCAAAAATGTATCCTCCCCGCACTTACTCCTAAAACTAATAGTATTTGGCTCACCGGTCAATCCAGGGACCGGAACGTATTCATCGCGGCACTTTGACTCAATTCTAACCTCCTCGGGGCCAGTCGTCGCCCAGCAGTGTTTGGGGTAGTTGAAGCTCTTCAAGATAATGGATGGACGGAAGAGGAGGGTGTTGACGAAGCCGTTGAAATCATCGATGGGTTTAACTACGGCCATCCCTCCTCCAGCTCCAGCCAACATGTCGGTTCTCTTTGCCCCGCAACCAGCACAGAAATTACCAATCAACCTCAGCCCATCATGGACACAGAACGCAGGCAAGTCACAACCCCCACCCCAGATAGTCGTCGCCCCTACACTCACAGCTATCGCAGGAAGGACAATTTCGGCTTCTCCCCTACCCACGTCTGCGCGGATAGCAATGAACCCGCGGCTAACAGCAGCGAGCAGCGTGTTAGCGGTGGGTTCGAAATCTTCCATTCCTCGCATTTTCCCACCTGTGCCCGTGCCAAACCTTCTTCCCTTTCATGTCCCTCTTTGTTACATAAAATCCGATGATCTCGTGGCCGTTTGTGTGCTGTTGATAGAAGAATCCTTGCGCATCTTTCTCGTCACACATCCTCGCCCCAAACTGCAAGATCCAGTTCAGAGGACGGTTCTTGTCCTCTCCATTCAGATCGATCTGACTGTAGTTCGCCCCCTCGATGAAGTTGTGTTTCTCCTCCATTTGAAAGTTAGAAACCATGTTAAAAATCGGCGGTGCAGTAATCTGAGCCATCTGAGCCACTCCCCCCCCTCCCCCCACTCCCCTTTCGTACTTCAAAATCGACGGGTTCCATAACCATACGCTCCCATCCTGCCCAGTGTAAGTACGGTCGTCGCTGACCCCAATTTCCGGGTTCCACTCGCTTTCATTCATGGCGGCCTCTGTTCCGTCACGACCTACGGAAGGAATCTGTCCGGGGAAACCGCCGACAGGCGAGTTGCTCGCCAGGTACATTATGCTCAACCCACCACCAGAAGCCGTATGCAAGTGAGTGATGAACTTCTGCCCGTCCCACTTCTCAAGTCGCGGATTCGTTCCAAACGACTCGCAATTTGTTGACAAGCAGGTAGCCCTGACTATATCTATATCGGCAGTGAACTGGAACTCGACGAGCCGGCAGCCATTGTGGAAGTGGTTCCCCCCATCGCTGTCCCATACCGCAATGTCTTGGCGAGGCCAGCAATTCGTGTTCACCAGCTGATTCAGGTCTTGATTCCCATCAGGTGTTTGCACCCACGAGATCTTGTTTACGAGAGGAGCCACATTGTTCCTGGCCTTATCATACAGCCGGATAGAAGATAGCTCGCACCACCTGTTCACTACGGGGGCGTTGAAAGAAGCCTGTCGGTCGATGGTCGAACCGACGAAAACGTAACGAGACATTGAGCGCAGGAGTTGTTTGTTGGTGTTCCCGTTACCCAGGAGCTTGGAAGCTTGTATAGCCCAATGATCAGGAATAGGTCTTCCCAAATATGACTAACGTAACTGAAGACTACGTGAAATACCTTACGGGTCCGAGCATCTTCGTGAACTACTATGAGCTGAACAGAACGACGAAGGAATTCCTTATTAAGTCGTACAGCCGCTCTGAATTCTTTACACTCGTCGGAAGGTATTGCGCGATGATGAAGGCCCAGGGAATCGTCAAGGGATCTCGGTGAGTGAGGTATAAAGGTGGTATATACGTATGTATTATGACTAACAGCGACTGACATCATCACAGCGCTGTGCACTTGTTTTCGTGCAATACCCTTCATGATTTGGCCTTGCGCACCGCAAGTGTGCTTCTTGGTAGCGTGCCTGTCACAGTGAATTGGGGGGCAGACACGACTGCTCGGATCCTTTATAAAATCAACAAGACGAACGCTTCTGTGATTTTCACCGACGCAGCGTCCACCGATAAGTTCGAGATTTCTAAAATTAAGGAGGGCACAAATGCGACCATTGTCAACGTGGATGAAGCTTTCGCTGCCAACACCTTTGAGCCTATTGAGGAGTCGGAGTTCGTGAGTTTGGAGGGGAGCGACGTCAGGATTATCATTTTCACTTCTGGGACTACTGGTGACCCTAAAGGGGTGGAGTTGTCTTACGACAATTACAAGTGCAACGCCACTACGTTCTCATCCTTTTTATTGGAGGAGAGTTGAGGAACTGTCAAGGTCCCCATATTCAACGTCGTGAACCCCATGCACCATACGAACAGCACCTCCATGACCGATTGGGCTTTAAGGACGGGGACGGCTACACTGAACTTGTTTTCTCAGTATAGCACTAATTTTTGGAAGTGCGTCAATGAGGTCGCTGGGGGGAGAGGGGAGGGATGCGAGGTCATCATGCCCTTGGTGTCGAGGCACTTTGACTTCTTACGCGACCTGGTTAGCGGAGGTAGGTTGCCAGTGGATGCGGTGGAGTTTAAGGGGCGGTTGAGCAAGTGCATCTTGTTGCTAGGAAGCGCGCCGGTTGGGCCGACGACAGTGGAGACTATCATGAGTTTATGTGGCACGCTTCCCACTGTGAGGTTTGGCAGCACAGAGACGTGTTTGCAAGTAATGGGTACTCCCAAGTCAGGCATCAACAACGGTGAAAGGCTAGCAGCATTTAAGAAGGGCTGGGGACACAGCCGCAACGGCCAGGATTTATGTGGGTACTACATCGGCCGACCTCACGAAAACCTCACTTCCGTGAAAATCGTTAAAAGCTGCGAGAAAGGAAATGAAGGATACATGGTAGAGTGCGAGGCTGGGGAGCCGGGGTTGTTGGTTACGAAGGTAAGACGCAACGAGGAGCGAAGCGAGTCCACGTCACTTAATTCTAACGCATTAATTAATACTCGCTACGCTCGTCTCAGGGAGGTAACGTGATGAAGGGTTACGTTTCCGACCCTGCTGCGACGGTTAAAGCATTTGAAGAAGGCTGGTACGTGAATTTGGGCGACGTCTGCTTTTCCTTCCCAACAACTTCGGGGTCCAAGGACGTGTACTGGTTGAGTAGGGAGAGCAACTTGATGATTCGCGGAGGAACTAATTACAGCTACGAGGCAGTTAATGCTGAGCTTACGGGATTCTTGGGGAAGGAGTACGGGATTGAGAGGGGAGGGGTGGAGGTCGCTGTGGTTGGATTGAAGATTGACAGTGAACACGAAGACAGCTGCTGCGTGGTTATAAGCTTGGTGAATGAGGAGGGTGACAGGGACAGGGTGGAGGAGACGTTCTTGGACAGGGCGAAGGCGACCGTTAGTAAAGGCGCGAAACCCACCCTTTTCATGTTCGGGGAAATTCCGAAGACCTTCAAGGGGAGTATTTTAACGAAGGATTTGGTGAAGAGGTGGGAGGCAGAAATGGAGAAGAGGGGGGGGAGGGGGAAGCAGACGAGGAAGAAGAAGCCGCGTGTTAAATAAATAATTGATTTGAGAGTTCGGAATTTTCAAAAGAGACGGCTAATCGCACACACTATTTTATATTTTGTCACGCCCAATCCACTATCCACTAAATTTTAGATTGTGTCGAAACCCATCATGTTCAAGAAGTTGTCCATGATGACGAGCTGAAGCGTTGCCTGGGGGGGCGAATCGGCCCCAAATGGGGAAGAAGCCCTTGTAGAAGGCGGTGGGGCCCTCCTTCTGCAGGGTCTTCTTGGCGCAGTCGACCATGCCGTTGTAAATCTTGGCGTCGGTGGGTTGGTTCATGAGCCTGCGATGATGGCGAGGAGCGAAGCGACGAGTTAGTTAATGTTTTAAGTTCTTATTTATGCAAGGAGCGGCGAGCGAAGCGACAAATTGAACGAGTTCATTTGAACTCGCTCCGCGTTGTTTTCATGGCGCCTTCTTAATCTCGTCGCTCCGCTCCTCGCTAGTTTGTGTTCTTTATTAATGCTCGTAACCAAAAATATTCCTTCTTACCTAGTGCGCATGTTGTCGAAGGGAGAAACCGTGCAGGTCATGAAAAAACCGGCGCCGGTGGCGGAGATGAACTGGCAGCGAACGTCCTTTCTAGAGTAACCTAAAGACTCCGACACCTTGCCCTTGATCAGATCATAACAGGCCATCTTGGTGCCATTGAGGACGCACGCGCGCGCAATGTTAGCGGTGATTCCTCTGCGACGAGCGTAGCGAGGAGCGGCGAGCGAAGCGACGAGTTAGTGTAACTTATTTCTAGAATAGCTATTCTCGTAATTGTCGTATTCCCAGCTCGTTGCTTCGCTCCTCATGGTTTCTAACCTGTAGAAACCGCCGATTCCCTGATCCTTGTACATCTGACCCATCAGCGCAGGGAGGGGCGTCTGCTTTCCCGAATTCGACATCATCATGGTCTTCATCACGTCAAACGGGTTGCCGAACACTGAACCTATACTGCCGGACAAGGAGCCGGCGAAGAATTTCAGGTAGAAAGGCGCATTCTTGTCCTTGGCGCCCAGGGCGTCGCGGATCGGGCCGTAGCCGCCAAGTTTCACAGTCGTGTAGCTGCGATGAGCGGCGAGCGAAGCGAGCCACGTTAGAAACGAGTAGCGAAGAAAGCAACGCCGAAGTAGATGCTGTCGTTACGTCGTTCCACTCAGTACCTCGCGGAATTAACGTATTCCCAGTGAGGAGTTGAGCGACGAGACAGTTTCTCACCTCGCCTCGCGCAGCCACGCGGCCTGTGATGGGGAGGGAGGGGGGCGGCGAGCGAACGAGTGAACGAGCGAAGCGAGCGTGTTAGTGGTTGACATAGCGAAACGAGGAGCGGACGAAGCCCATAGGCTCGCAGAGAGGTAAAGGCAGCAGAAAACTCGTCACATTGCTCCTCGCTGTCGCTTCGATCCTCGCTACCGCTCGCGTGCTAGTGGTGGAGATAGCGTAAGCGAAGAGCGGAGTGACCGACCAAATACCGTAAGATTTAACTCGTCGCTTCGCTCCTCACGGCTTCTCACCTGAATTCCCTTCCACAACGCTGCGAATCCCTCCTCCTTCATCATGATGCCGAAGCTGAATTCGCCGACCTGCATCCGGGTCTTGACCGTCTCAATAGGGTGCGTGAAATTGACGGCGATTAGAGCCGTTCCGCACGCTGCGACGAGCGAAGCGAGTTGCATGAAGATTGCGATAACGAGTTAGAAACGAGAAGCAACGAAAGATCGGTGTCGACGTTGAAACTGACACTACTTGCGCAACTGGTGTAGTACAGCTAAACAGCGCTTCATCAGCTTGTCACTGAGCGATGAGACAGTTTCTCACCAAGGCCCATGCTCTGCAATGCCGAAGGGGAACCTTTCGAGGGGGGAGACGAAGCGGAGGGTGACGTAGCGTAGATGGAGGTGGTGGGGTGGGCCATGGGGGGCTGGAACTTCATTCCTATTATCGACATGGCTATGTGAAGGTGTAGAAATGTGTTAGCTTTAATGGTTGTGATTATGTTGATGCATGAGTATGCTTAATTTGGAGGTGAAAACCCAAGTGAGTGACGGGCCACGAGGCAAAGTGGCGTCAAAGCAAAAATAGTGTTCACGTTTGCGAAGTGACAAAAAATGTGTAATTGTGACTCCGGACGTTATAAGAGGTACAATTTTTTGACGGTGGAGCGCTAAATCACCTTGTGAAATTCGATTCGGTGTTGGGAACTCTGGCAAATTTGAGGGAAGAAATTTGAGAAAAGCTAGCTCCATTTCTCAAAACATACGTATCATGATGTCCTAGTATGTATCCTCCGAGTCTAATGATGACCATAATTCTCAGGGAGCGAGCAAGAAGCGCGGTGGGGAGGACGAGGGGGGTGAGGATGGGGAGGAGAGTATCGAGGCCTCGGAGGCGGATAATTCGACGACTACGACGACGGTTTCCACTGTCCCTGCGACGACTGATCAGTGCATGCACACACCTGAGTTCAGGAGACACTTCGTTGATTTCGTTCCGGTCGATGCGCTGATGATTTTGAGGTGTGCGACGAAGGGTTGGAAGG
Organism: Triparma laevis f. inornata; assembly: GCA_012489335.1. Lineage (NCBI taxonomy): Eukaryota > Bolidophyceae > Parmales > Triparmaceae > Triparma > Triparma laevis. Next base: position 48,541 of record BLQM01000242.1, read on the forward strand.
CCCAGACGGATACGGATGCGTTCATCGACAAGGGCGTGAAGAGCGGAGAGTTGATTGTTCACGATGGGAGAGACTTCAGTTATGAGGACGCAGAAGCTCGACGCGAGAGGCATGCGCTCGTAACGCGGGTGATCTTCCTTCTAGATATTACGAAAGTCGGAGATCGTGCCTGCCTGTTCACTGCCAATTTCTTCGTTTTTTATATCCCTGAGGGCATTGAGATCATCGGTGAATGTGCCTTCTATGGCTGCACTAGTTTGACTACCGTATCCTTCCCGACGACGTTAATAATATCTATTGGCTTTTCGGCCTTCAATAGTTGCTCCAGTCTAGACAATGTCGCCCTCCTCCACACAAACCTCAAAGTATTAGGTAAACAAACATTCGACGGTTGCTCAGGACAAACATCGATGACGATCCCGGACTCGCTTCAAACGCTCGGTCAATATGCATTAAACCGCTGCTCCAACCTAGTTCCCCGCAACATTAAGCTCTGGAAAGGCCGTGCAGTAGTCGCGTACCTCCGCTCTCTCTAAAACTAAAAAGCTCAAAGCTCAATTCTGAATTACAAAAATACCTCCCAAAGCAATATTCTACGGCACCTCCCCTCCCCCCTCCAAATTCCTAGAACTGGGCTAGCCAATTTTCTTCCTCTTGAAACTCGGTTTTAGGAGATGAAATAAACCACGGTGAATTCTAATTAAAAAGAATACAATATTAGCTACATTTGAGTTAACCATACAGTCTCCAGCCGTTTTCGCATCCCACTGCGACGTATCTCCCTCCGCAAACTGACACTAGGCACTTGATGTCGCCGGTCTTCCATTCGAGTTCGTGCTTGTGCAATCGGGCCTGCGACGAGCGAACGAACGGCGAGCGAAGCGAGCTGTGTTAGTATGATAACGCACTGTCGAAGTACGCTCCTCATTTACGCTCACCTCCCCCCCCTGTCCCCACTTCCAATGCTCCACAACTCCACCCCGCTCGTTCTCGAGCCTTCTTCTAACCGCTTCAAACTCCGTTTCCCCTCTCCCTTCGTCCTCCAGAACTTTCTTGACGTCTGCCCCATTCACGGGCAGGAACCCTTTGTATGTCACAAGGTACCCCTTAGGCAACACACCCACCCCCTTGTGAATGCTGCGACAAGCGAAAGGTGGCGTTGATTTGTTAGAAATGACTGGCGATGGTAGTGACGGAGCGCAGACTCATGGAGACTCATTACGGCAATAACTATCGAATTCCCAGCTCGTCGCATCGCTCCGAGCAGTTGCTCACCTGCTGACGTATCTCGCGTCGATGGCTGGCTTGTGGGTGTGGTTTATCACGGCATACCTTTTTCCCTCGTCGTTGTCTTTAAAGTGCTTCAACGCCAGCGCGAATTTTGGAGATGACGACGAAAACCCCCCGCTTGATAAAGAACCGGAGTAGACGCAGCCGTTCAGCAGCACTAACGTCAGCTCGAGCGAATTCGCTTTCTGCTTCTGCTTGTCCGCTTGTTCTTGTGACCTAACCACGTTTTTGAAGCCGTAGCCCAACACGTTGTTGTCGACGCTATCGTACTCGAACCGGCGGGGCGGCTGGGCGGAAAAGGTCACAAAATCGTTGTCACCTCCCAACAACGACGACGTCAACGACTTATCGTTTTCTTTCTGCGACGATCGTAGCGAGCCGAGGACGAAGTCCGAGCCGAGGAGCGAAGCGGCGAGTGAGTTTAGAATGTTCTTCGTGCTCGTCGCTTCGCTCCTCAGCTCGCTTCGCTTGCCACTCCTCTCCGCTTCTCACCTCCTTCTCCCCATTCTCCCCCAACACGTCCCCCCCAACTCTAAAGTCGACGTTACGAAACGCCAAACAAACGTCCCTGAAATCGATCGTGCACACCTTCAAAGGGCTCACGCTATTGCCCATCATTCTCTTTTTGACCTTTGTCAGGTTGAAAATGTTGATTTGTCCGTGTCCGCTGAACACGGCAACATAATAAATGTTATTATGCAGCAGCTTGTGTACGGATCGGACTGAGTTGCTGTGGTTGGGGTAATTGGGGTTGATGCTGCCGTCGTAAATGACCTTGATGCTGAAAAGTGTTGATTTGGAAGCGGAGTGCTGCGAGCGGCGAAGTGAACAAGCGAACAAGCGTGTTAGTTGTGGAGATTGCGAAAACAAGGAGTATTGCGAAATCGAGGAGTGGAGCGACGAGCTGAAATATCACGAATTTCATCATCGCTTCGATCCTCATGGAGCCTCATTACGACAATAACAATAACTATCGTACTCCCAGCTCGTCGCTTCGCTCCTTGCGACTATTATTATTACCTTCGAACTCAAACAGTAACACACTAAATTCCCATTATTGGTCCCCGCAACGATGCACTTCGTCGAGCTGCAAGCCTTACAAACGAAATTATTGCTCCCCTTGCTCGCGGGAATCGTCAACATACACTCGATGGTGTCTCTGTCGTTCGGGAACGTCGTCTGGTTAGTGTAGGGAACGCATTTCACTCCCAAACCGGTGGTGTAAGGCACGGACCGAGCGGCGGAGGACGACAGGTACACGTTCCAGTCTATCGTCGTTATCCTGAGGCTGCCCACGTAGGAGACGTAGGTTTTGTCGAGGGTGGGATCCCAGGTTATGCTGCGATGAGCGTAGCGAGTTAGCGAGTCGCATGAAGATTGTTGTTAATGTGAATTGCGTAGCGATGAAAGCGACGTCCATGTTGGCATTAAAACCATCAGTGCAGTCGAATAACGAACGAAATCACGCATTCTCAGCTCCTCGCTTCGCTCCTCGCAGTTCCTCACCTGGATATTTTTGAGCGGCTGAATTGGATGAATTGGGCTATCGGGAGGAGGGGATTGGATTGGGGGTCGTTGTTTGATTTGGCGGACTTCTTTTTGAAGGGGGTTGACATGTCGTTGAATTCTATGTCGTCCACGTGGTACACTTCGATTAAGCCAGAAGCGTAGCCCACGGATAGGAGGAGATGGTCGGAGGAGGTGGTGAGGTGGGTGACAGTTTTTGCTGAAGGTTCATTGCTGCCGGGGGCCGAGGAGCGAAGCGACAAGTTAGTGTAAAGTCCTTATTATTAGCGAAGAGCTCCTCGTTGCATTTGTGAAGCTTCGAAATCTCGTCGCTCGAGGACATTTTGGACTTGCTGCTCCTCGTTCTTCTATCTCATCGCTTCGCTCATTCGTCTCAATCACCTGTTGCTGTACACGTTGTTGGGAGGAGGGATCAACCTGGTCCTCGATTTAAAACGCTTCAAACTTGCAACCTCCACCGACGGCGGGATGGTGTAGGGGGAGCGGGTGCGAACGCGGGAGGACAGGAGGGTCAGCGCGATGGAGGAACAGGGACGATGGAGGGGGACAAGGGGAGAGTCTTTATCGTCGGCTTTGTCTTCCGAATCAGAAGATTCGATGTCGTCTGTGGGGGGATCCTCGGTAGAAGCCTCTGGTTTGGGCATTGTTGTGGTTGTGAACGTATTTATAGGGTGTTCGAGGACCTTAAAGTAAGAGGCGATCGAGTTCGGCGGCACGTCCACAGTTTCTGAAGTTTTTCGCTTCTTTGCGGTGAAAGAGGAGGGTTGGGACATGGTCTTTTGTGTGTAGGTGTGAAGTGGCTGTCGGAATTGTTGGATGGAGAGGTTGTAGGTAGCGCGTGGAGCGAGAGTTTCGAATCGCAAATCGTTGAGCAAATCACTTGGAAAAAAATCAGTAGCTGATATTTCCTCCATTTAAGGAGCCAACGCTGTTTCAAACATTCCTTGACGATTCTACTAATAGTCATTCCCGATATTCCATAAATTCCTACCCCCACCGACCTCCAACCAACCCAAATTCCCCTCCAAAACCTACCCCGCCCAAACCATCTCAAGCATGGAGTTTTCCCCTCCCAATCACAACATCACCGCCGCCAAACAAAAGAAACCCTTCAATGTGTTCCAAGACGTGGATGAAAACGTGCTCCGAAGCAAGAACGATCGTAAAACTCCGGGAAAGGCCATAAAAAAGGCCGTCAGCGGGAAGGAGGTGAGAACCTGCGAGGACGAAGCTCAGCAAAAAGCGAAGCGGCGATGTATTCGTGATATTTCAGCCCTTCGCTCCACTCCTCGTTTTCTCAATCTTCACCACTAACTCGTCTACGCTTCGCTCCTCCGCTCGTCGCAGGGATTGAAAGAGGTTGCTGAGAGTGTAGGCGCTTTCAACGTCGACTTCTCAAACCTGAACTCCGAGACTGTGAACTTCATCGCGGCGCTGGCCTCCAAGCAGAGGATGACGGAGGCCGAAGCGGAGCAGGGGAGGGCGGAGATTCACAACTTGCGGGTTGAGAAGGATGCGTTGAACAGCACGATTAGTCAGACGAGTGCGAGGCTGTTTACGTTGGAGCAGGTGTGTGTGTGTGGCCGACGAGCGTAGCGTAGAGGTCACGGAAAGAACAACGCGTGATAACTATTTCTAACCCCAACACGCTAACCCAAAACCTTGCAGGAATCGGCCACCTCTAGAGTAAAACTAGAATCCCTCTCGAAGCAGTTCAGGGAGGAGAAGCACCGCCTCACCAACGAGAGGGACGAGCTTCGCAACCTCAACGTCCGGCTGAGCGGGAGGGACGAACAGTACAAGGCCGCCGGGAGGAAGCGGGAGAACGATTACGCGAGGTGAGAAGAAAAACTGCGAGGAGGGAAGCGACGAGCATTAAGAAATTATAAACTTCGCATTCTAACTCGTCGCTTCGCTCCTCGGCTCGCCTCCACCCCAGACTACAAAAACAACTACAAACCCTCAGCAACCAACGCACGAAGGACGGCAAATACAAGGCCTTCGCCGCAACCACCTCCCTAACCAAGAAGACCAAACCCGGAGACAAGACTGCATTCTTGAGGTGCGAAGCCTCGAGGAGCGAAGCGACGAGCTTGGAATGCGATATTCGTGGTCGTAATTTAGCTACGCTGCTAGTTTCAGAGTCTACGTGAACGCTGCTTTCATCGCTACGCAATTCTAACACATTGACAACAATTTTCATGCGACTCGCTACGCTCTTCACAGCAAGGAGGTGTCGTCCTTAGAGATGCGCAATTTGGAGCTCCTTGAGGAGAACAACGACCTCCGACAAACGCTCCGAACCCTGCACGCGGAAATCCAGGACCTCGTGGACAAATACGACACAATCAACAAGTACTACATGAAGATCAGAACCAGCAAGAGTGCCGAGGAAAAGGTGAGAAACTGCGAGGAGCGAAGCGACAAGCAGGGAATACGATAATTACGGTCGTAATTCGTCCGCGCTAGTATCTTTAATCCAAAAGCACAAGATGCCTTCACCCCCACCCAATTCTAATTCGTCAATATCAAACCTCATGCTACTCGCTTCGCTCGTCGCAGGTCAACAAAGTCAACGTCGAGCAGGGCAGGTTCAACATGCCTATGGACTGGCTCAAGACCAACGTGTCCGAGAAGCTGTTCCAACAGCTTCTGGATTTGAAGGAGAAGTGCCAGAGGATCATTTTGGAAACGTCAGGGACGGAGGAGGAGGAGGTGAGAAGCTGCGAGGACGAAGCCCAGAGAGGAGCGAATCGACGAAGTTGTGTCGCTCTCCCCCCTCGCACGAAGAATATTCTAAACTAACTCGTCGCTTCGCTCGTCGCAGGACAAGGCCCTGGCGAAACTCGACGAGAGTGAGGCCGTCAAGAAACTCAAGAAGAAAATCAAGGACCTGAAGGAGATCGTGGAGCAGCAGGATGACATCATTCAGGTGGCGATTTTCGACGAGAGGCGGGGGCCGACGGACGACGAGATGAACATGAGCCGGGAGGAGGTGAGGGAGAGAGAGGAGGAGGTGGAATCGAGAGCAAAATATTCACGTCGCTGCGCTCCTCATTGTCGTCGTTCGATCCACATTCTCGTCGCTTCGCTCCTCGCCCGCCTCGCATTCGTTCAATTTTTTAATACCCGCCGCAATCACAATCACAGGATCTGCAGGATATGAAGGAACAACTCAGGAAGGAGAGGGAGGATCTCGAAAACCAATGGGCAGAGGTCAGCAAGGTTAGAAGCAGCGAGGAGCGAAGCGACGAGCTGGGAATGCGACAATTACGGTCGTAATTCGTCTATGCTAATAGCTTTAGTCTAAACGCTCTAGCCGCTTTCATAGCTACGTAATTCTAACTCTTAAGTAACAATCTTCATGCGACTCGCTTCGCTCGTCGCAGATGAAGATGGGAGAATTCATCGAGAGCCAAATGGCAGGGACGCTCATGAGCAGCGAGCAGCAGAGCAGGAGGGCCAGCGGTGGGGGCAGCCCGTTCGTCGTTATCCCCTTCGAGGCGACGCCAGAAACCAGGCTCATCCTCGAGCGTGCTGGTGTCAAGGCCGAGGACGTAAAAATTCACTCTGACGAGCTTTTTGACTAACGAACGAAGAAAAACGATTGATTTTTTAATTTAAAGGTTGTAGAGGATAAAGTGTACATAGGCGGTGAAGGTGTAGAGATTTCAAACGGGTAGACCACGTTACTTTATGAGGAAAAAGCAAATTCAATTGTGGTTAATTATCTGGGACATCAAAACTCTCAAGTTCTCTCCTCGACATTTTCAGATTCAATTTATTCTTATTTATCCCTTCTAGACTCCTGAGTAAACAATTTTCATAGTAACCTTTTTCGGAAAAGCTCAGGATCACAATTTTTCAAAATCGATATTCGTCTTTCTGGGGTTTATTTACTCTACAAATGGAATATTTAGTATCTCGGGTGGCATGAAATGGACTAATATTCCCAAGAATGACAAACATATTCCCAGGAACACTGATTTTTATTTCCCAAATCCACTCTTTGAAACATTGTATTAATATACATCGCCAAGGCTCTTTTAGACTCTAAATATAACAAAGAAAGTGCTTAAATATGTAAATAATAATATACGTTTCTGATATGAGATTTGTTTCCAGAAGTTATCCTAATTTGATGCTCCACGTGCTCAAACGAATGCCTCCTTCACTCCCCCGCCTCTTCTTGTCCAAGGCAGCCCCCGAAGTCAACGTAGGTGACCGCCTTCGCTTGCACTTCAAGAGGGAGGATGATACCAAAATCTCGACTCTTCAGCCTTTACTTCTCGCGTCCAAAAACCAGCTGGAAAGAAATCCTTGCGCATCCTCCTTCACCACGGGCTTCGTGCCCAGCACTCCTCTGTACGATTTTATCCAGAAGGAGGTTGATGGTGAAAGCGGCGTGGTTAAAACAGCCCGTAAGTAAACCCTCAAAGAATATTGGTGGTCCTCGCTACGACCGGGGTTTCACTTGTCGTTGTTCAAATCGAGTCTCTCGAGAGGCGATCGGCGAGCGAACGGCCAGCGAGCGAAGTCGCCTCGTTACGACGTCGCCACTTCGTTCCTCAGCTGCGAAGCGAAAGGTCGTACGTCGTCACGTTCATTCCTCATTCTCTTGTCATACATCGTCGCTGAGACTCCTCGCGATTCTCTCCTCTCTAATCGCCGTCTAACAACCACGCTACAACAACACTACCACCGCAACACCACAACACCACCACAACACCACCACCACAATACCACAGGCAAACCCTACCACTTGACCTACCGCATCGAAGGTGAGAACTGTCTCGTCGCTCATCTCCTCACTGGGAATGCTGTAATTCCGTTCGTTATTAGTCGTCGCTCCTCGCTCCAGTCTCAACGTCTCCGTCGCTTACTTCGCCCTGTCGTTTCTAACACGGTCTCGCGTTCGCCTCGCCCGCTCAGATTTCATCCAGCAAGCCTCCTACGCTCACTTCCTCGAGTCCGGCAAGCTCCTTCCTCAATCAAAGCTCCCCGTCGGCGTAAGTGATGAAGAATACCTCGGCGGAATCATGTCCTTCTGCAACCACGACATTCAACGATACGTTGTAGGCAGAGCTATTGAGAGGGATACTACCTCCGTTAATTTATGTAAAGGATTAGTGGGTGAGATGTTTGAGAAGTTCTCGGAGTTCGACTTCAGGAATGGGCCGATTAGGAGGAAGTTTGATGGGATTAAGTACGCGGTTAGGAAGTGTGAGAATGTGCTTTATGAGTTGGCGGTTACGGAGAGGGAGGGGGGTGTTGTTGGTGGGGAGGAGCCGAAGGCGAAGAAGCAGAAGGTTGAGGAGGATGGGGAGGTTGAGAGGTGAGCGCGAGCGCTTTAATCAGGCCATTCTCTTTATTCTAATCCAAGCTCGCTACGCTCGCGCTCGCAGCTTCGTCGACTCTGGCGAACTCGCAGCAATCAAAAAGCGCTTCGAGGACTACGACGCTACCCGCGAAATCGTCATCAAGAAGTGCCGCGAGATTCAGAAGGGCGCCAAGAATTCCATCTTCGCCATGCACCGCGGGGACTTGAAGAGGGCCAAGACCTTAATCGAGATGTGTGAGACTGTTGGAAACGAGATTTTGATTATCATCAAGGACGAGCCGACGTTGAGGCAGGGTTCTTTCTCGAATAGTTTGGAGGAGGTGAGAAATGGAGAGGAGTGGCGAGCGAACGACGACAACGAGGAGCGGAGCGACGAGATTACGAAGGCGTCATGAATACAACTAGGAACGAGTCCAAATGAAATCGTTCAATTCCACGCTTCGCTCCTCGCATTAAGAACATTCTAAATTCTAACCCCCCCCTCCCCTCCTCGGCTCGCTCCGCTCGTCGCACGTCGCAGTACGCTGAGGCCCTCCTCTTCTGGACTTGGTTGGACAATGGGTCGGTCATGACATTCGAGGATTTCAAGAAGATCGAGATCAACGAGGAGGAGTATTTAGGAGGCATTTGCGACCTGAGCGGAGAGGTGGGACGCGTGGCGGTCCAGTACGGCACGAAGAGGGACCAGGAAGGAGTCCAAAAATGCCTCGACACAAACCTCTCCATTTTGATCGGCCTCGAGGGCTTGTACTTGCCCGGCAAGTTGAGCAAGAAAATGGACCCGCTCAAGCAATCCGTGCAGAAGCTGGAGACTGTTTTATACGAGCTGAGCCTCATTCAAAGTAAGGGTGGGGGGTTCGTCAGTGTGAGCAACGAGGCGCAGCCAAAGGAGGAGGAATAAAGAAAAAAGCAAACATGAGTTTTATCAACAACGCTTACGAATTTTCACTTTCATTGCTTTGTCCTTGTCCTTGGCCTGACGCTGCTTTCCCTTCTTCTTTTTCTGCCCATCGCCCTCATCGACCACGGCATCAATGATGGGTCGCGTGCTCACCATGAGGGAGTATATTTGGTCCAATCCACTTTGTACAGGGTTTTCCAGCTGCTGCAGAAAGGGTTTGTTTGGATTTACGTTGCAAAACCTCGTGACCGCCATGGCAGTTGAGGAAAAGATAATTTTGTGGGCAAGATAAACTCGCTTGTCGATCGTTCTCGTTGCAAGGACTTCGCCGCTGATATGCATCAGAACTAATTCGTGCGAGGTCATTGTCAGCCTTGTTATTATTCGATAGTGTGAGTCGTCAATGCACTGCACGTAACGCCCGTCGTGTCTCCCATGTATATTGAATGTTGGGACCGCGTAACAACCGTGACAACATTCGGCCTTCAGATTTTTATTCCACGGAGCAGGTGTTGGGGAGGAATCAAGCGGAAAAGGAACTAAGGTTGACGCATTTACGTGTAAGCAGCATTCTTTGGTGGAGCCTTCCTCTTTTTGTTTTAGGAGCGTGCTCTCGTGATCAGCTGGGTCGAGAGTCAGCGTTACAATGTTGTTGTTGAAGAACGTCATTTGGAAATCGCCGGGTTCGAACAAACTGGCATACTCGTCGACAAAATACTCGGGATCATCAACAGCTTTGGGAAAATGTTTAGAAGTCAAAAGGAGCCTCTTCACATCCACCAAACCCTCCTGAATATCCACCCTAACAGAAACCAAAAGAGAATAGTCATCATGCTCATAGTCATAGTCATAGCCATCGCCCAACACTCCCAAACTTTGCGTGAACAGCAGGTTTTCAGTGGGGTGAAGTATCATTTCGTAATTTTGAAATTCGCCGAAAAATTCATTAGGGAACTTAAAAAGTTCAGTCTCGCCCTCAACGTAACCCACGCCCTGGATAAGATCCTGTGTCTTGTAGATAAGACATCTTAGAACATCCTCAGACGAGGGAATAACGACAGTGACATTGTCGTTGACAAACATGTCATGGCATTCTTGGCCCTTGATTGTTGGGAGGATTTTGATTTTAGTCTTGGCTGGAGACAGGGAGCCGGTCTTGTCGAGCTTGTAAACGTTAACGAAGCGGCGGTCGTTGGACAAAGAGAGGCCGACTGATACACCGGTATTGGAGCGAACTACCCAGGACACTTCTGGCCCGCCGCTTTTTTTAGGAGAGACGGCGCTGTAGTCGATGGCGTCGCACAGAGCGTTGAAGTTTCGCCAGTGGACAAAGTGACTCTGCAGGGTTTTGAAGGCGGCGAAGGGAGTCGGGGGGATGCCGAGCTTGTAGTGGCGCAGAATCGCGGCGACGTTTTCGGGACCGAGGAACACCGAAAACATCTCTTTCGAGCAAATGGCGACCATGCCGAAGGAGCTGGGCGAGAGGAAAGTTAGGAAGAGGTGAATGAGGACGGATTCGGGGAGCATTTCGAAAAGGGGGGAGAAGGTGGACGGGATGGTGGTAGTGGTAGTGGTGGTAGTGGTGGTGGTGGAGGTGGTGGTTGGAGGAGGGGGAGGAGTGTTGGTGTTGGTGTTGTGTGCTGCTTTTTTTTGGAGGCCGAGCTCTTGAGAGTAAACGAGGACTCCGCCGGCTACGATGTGAGTTATTGTGGAGCAGGGCGCTTTCCACGAGGTTATTTCGTCTATGTCCGTCAGCGCGGAGTGGGATTGGATCGACAGCGGCGGCGGAGCCTTTCTCTTGTGCGACGAGGACGGGTTGGGCGTGAGCGGGTTTGTGGAGCCGGGGGCGAGCGCCTCGTGCAGGGGGAACATTGAGTGGTCGCGCTTGCACTTCTTATCTAAGCAGCCGAGGGGTGTGTAGAAGGACGATGCACAAACAAGACCTTCATGGGTCGGGGTAGTGTTCCAGATGTGGACAGGGAGAGAGGACGAGCACTCGCGGACGAGTTGCTGGAGTTTCTTTGAGGCGACGGCGTTCGAGGGGGGAAGGAGGGCAACTGCGTTCTTCCCCGAGTTGCTGTCACCTCTATGGTTCTGTTTGCGACCCATTATGAAGAGACCAGAAACCCTTTTTTATGATGAAGAAACCACACAGGTAATGAAGCAGAAGACGACGCCCAAGAGAGATGATTCTTAATTTGTAGGCTCGCAGAATGCTTGAAAATACTTGGAGTTATGTATACCTAAGATATATAGATGAACAGTGAACTTTACAGCACTTGGTTCGAACGTTTGTCCTATTAAAAAACCACCAAAAAGTGAAAATGTTTCAGGAGAATGACTACATGCGAAAATCTTTGTCCATTTTTCAAATCAACGTCTATCGTTAATTTTAGAACCGGTCACTTAATTTTGACCCACAGGGACTATTGTAACCGCCCTCTATTTCCTTTTACACACTTCGAATCCTATACTTTTTCAGCCTCAAACAATTTATAGTTGTTACCAAACCTTGTCCACTCCCCTATCCTCAACAAACCCTCCCACCGCACGTCCTACCGCAAAACCTTAAGATGGACGATGCCCTCTCCAACGTCATCTCTGCCGTAAACGCCTCTACCTCCTCCTCCCAATCCCCAGACTCCTCCTCCGATCTCTTCAATTCCATCGCCGCAGCCTCTGCTGCTTTCTCAATAAAAGGAGGAGGTGGAAAAAAATCAGGAGCCAAGAGCAAGATGAAGAAGAAGGGAGGAATGGGCTTGGAGAGCAAGAGCGTCAAGTTGGACGGCTTGGAGGCTGAGAGTAAGACGGAGTGGAGTAGTGCTGTTAAAATCAAGAAGAAGCCATCGTCCAAGCTGGCTTCGAAAATAGAGGTAAGCCACGACAGACTCTAAACAACTACTCACTACTCTAACACAACCACAAACAAACAGTCCCCAATGACAGCAACGCAAACCGCCTCGACAATAAACGAGTGCGAACGTGCAATCTCCCTAATCTCCCAAGAAGTAGGTGAGAAGGAGCTTGGAGTCTCAGTCTCCTCACTGCGAACTTGATATGTGCGCTCGTAATTCGGATTCCTTATTCTAATACTCGCCAATGCTTACATCTTTACGCGACTCGTTACGCTCGTCGCAGGCTTGACGTCTCCTTCCCCTACTCCCTCGACGTCATCTGCGCACACTACGGCGAGCAATTTATCGAAGAAGAAGAAATTGGCTAGTAGCAGTAGTAGTAAGAAGATAGTCGTGCCTGGAGGTGAGCCAAATGGCAGCGTTGATTTATACGCGTTTTCAATTCATTCTAACTCTCGTCGCTGCAGCCTCCAAGGGCCCCCCCAAATCTCCCCCAAAACAACGCATGCCCCCCCCCTCCACAAAATCCAACTCCTCCTCCATTCCCCCCACACCTCCCTCCACCTCCAAAACTTCCAAATCCGTCACCTCCACCAAGACCTCCCCTTCCCTTACGCCCCGAACCCAGCCCAACCTCCACCCCCAAGCCGTCGATCCCTGCACTGGCCTCGCCATCGCCGGCTCCGGCGGCGGCCTCGCCTACGCCTCACGATCGAAGGAAAAACACCTTGATAACTTGAAAACTCTCCTCGTCAACGATTCAATCGTAACGGTCAAGCCGGATGGGAAAGTTATCTGGGACACTGCACCGTTTTTCAATAAGTCGAATATAACACCGAGAGTTAACGTCTTCTTCGGTTGCGGTGGAGGGAATGACAGGGACGCGTACATGCAGAGAATGATACATGATAGGGATTTGCCGGGTACGGATGTTTGTAGGGATAGGGCGGTGCCGAAGGAGGGGGTGGAGTTGGAGATGGGGGAGGAGGGGGGGGAGGTTAGGGTTGATTATTCGAGGGTGAGTAGTGGGAGGGAGAGGTTTCAGACGGCATTTGAGAGGGAGGAGTTGTCTGGGAGGGAGGGGGACGAGGAGGAGGAAGAGGAGGAGGTGAGAAGCTGCTGGCTGAGGACGACGATAACAACAACCCCCATTTATACTAACCCTCGACTCGTCTCTCTCAACTCACAGGAACCAACCAGCTACGCGGAAATCCACAGAGTCAACGAGGCCAAGACCTCGACGATCGAGAAAATCGTCGCGAACGGTGGAAGCTACGCGATCAATTACATGTGGAGGCAACAGCAAGTCGACAAGATTAGGCAGCAGAAGGTGAGGAACTGTGAGGAGCAAAGCGACAAGCTGGGAATGGGAGGTTTACGGTCCTCGTAAAATAGAGAAACGCGCTGTCTATGAACGAGGACTCATGGACTATGAATATTCCGAACGCATTGTCTACTTTACTCGTCGCTTAGCTCCTCGGGCTTCGTCCTCGTAAAATAGAGAACGCGTTGTCTATGAACTTGTTGCTTCGCTCCTCGTAAAGTAGAGAACGTCTCCACCACTAACACGCTCGCTTCGCTCGCACTACGCTCGTCGTAGGACGAGGGGAAGAAAAACAACATCCTTGAAGATCGCTCTTCCTCTGATACGCTTAATGGATTTTACACAGGGTTGAAGAATCATAAGATTCACAGGGACAGGAGAGTCTTTGGGAAGTTCCCGGGGGCGGGTTGCGTCAAGCCGGGGGAAGCCTGGGAGGAGGGGTTGAAGGAGAGGAGGAGGTACGACGAATATCGTGAGGAGCGAAGCGACGAGCTGTGCATACGGCGATACTAGCAAGGGTTAATGCGACGATACTAAACGCATTTTATACTAACTCGTTGCTTCGCTCCTCGGACTTCGTCCTCGGCAGGAGGGGGAGGAAAAAGGGAAAGAAAACGCTGGAGAGGCAGAGGACTGATAGCGAGCTTAGCGCTTGCGTGGAGGTAACCAAGCCGAAGCGCCGGAAGCACGCGCCTGCGATCGTCCGCGTCACGGTGAAGTACAGCGAACCTGGCAGCGGGAAGAAGAAGAAGTCGGTGGTGGAGATTGACACCAGGGCCGCCATGTGGGAGCTGTGCGAGGGCGTGAGGAGGTGAGGGAGCTCTGACGAGCGAAGCGAGCTGAGGAGCGAGAGCGAAGCGGCGAGTTTGAATTTGGCGAGTGTGACAGTGGCGGAGACCAGCTATTGGCAGCTTGTCGCTTCGCTCCTCGCTGGGTTCTACCCCTGCCACTAACACATCTTCTCTCGCTCGCTTCTCTTCACACACAGAGTCACCGGGGTCAACGTCATCTCCCTCGTCTCACAACGGCTCCAGTCCACAATCTCATCTCCGTATGACATTGCCGATGGTGACGTCATTTACGTAACCCTCGATGAGAGCGGGATCGGAAATTCACCCATAGGGGGGACCTTCTCGACGCTCGGCAGGCAGCCCATGAGCTACATGCGCAGCGTCAGTCCGAACAGCTTCGGTTTGCCTGGTCACGTGCACAATAGCAACAAAAACTACAACAGCGGGGAGGACAACAACGACAACAACGGGGAGACAAAGAAGAGGAAGAAGAAGAGGAAGAAGAAGAGGAGGGCCACCCAAGCTGCCGTGGAGTACGACGAAAACGGGCACAAGGTCGTGGTCAGGAACGTGAGAAAGGTCCAGCTTCAGAAGAAGAAGGCGGAGGTGAGTCCCAGCGAGGAGCGAAGCGACGAGCTGGGAATGTGATGATTACGGTCGTAATTCAGCTGTACTGTTAGCTTCAGTGTCCAACATTGACTCTGCTTTCACCGCTGCGCTGTTCTAACTCGTCAACGCCAATTTTCATGCGACTCGCTACGCTCGTCGCAGAAGGTGTTGGAAACTGCAACTGTTGTTACGGGCGTTCAGGGGGAGGGGACGGCCGAGATACTGGGGATGGCACAGCCGCAGACGCGCTCCTCGACGAACGCAAATACGAGCAAGAAAGAGACGAAGCCGAAGCAGAAGAAGGTGCCCGACCCGCAGTCTCCGTCGCGCCAGCACCTGAAGCAGGTGAGACTCTGTCTCGTCGCTCAGCGACGATCTGGGAATGCATTATTTCCGCAAGTAACTACGAGGAGCGAAGCGACGTGCATTAAGAGCATTCTAAACTAACTCGTCGCTTCGCTCCTCGGCTCGCCGCAGATCCTGCACAACTCTCCGGGGGCAAGAATTAAAAGGAGCGCCGAGCGAGGCGCCAAGCTGCTGGTAGATTTTAGGAACAGGGGCGGCGGGGGGGGCAATGGCAATGGCGGCTCCAGCACCAAGAAGAAGAAAGAACCTTTGGCCCCGCCCCAAGTAGATGACGACGTCCCTGTAATTCGAGTCAATCTCTTTTAGTCTTGTCTTTGAAACGAACCATTATGGTGTTGAATTTTATTTTTGGCGTTTCTCACTCAGCCATTTTGGGAGTTATTTTAACGCCTCAAACGCTCCCGGTCGTGGCACCCGCGTCAACCCGTTACCACAACAAAATAGCTGGAGCAAAACCCCACCCGCGTCAAAGACCTCTCCCCATCAACACCCACCCACCAAATACGAACGAACCAAAATCATTCATCCACCCCACGGGCCGGTCAGCCCCCGGTTACCCCGCACTGTGTCGCCTGATATAACTTAACCCGACTGAACAGGATAATCCAGAGCCTCAAAATTAAGTTCCTTTACTTGCCAATTTCTGTAGAAGGGACCATTTTCGCCCAAAACCGCGCGAGGCTGCATTATAAACACTGCCCCGCGACCCAAACCGTCCCAAAATCCCATTTAACCCCCTGCATATCCTCACCCCCGCGAAATTGAGATGCCTACTCCAAAAGTACGTCTTGAATCCCTCATCTGACACATTGTTCAGAAGCCAGTTCTATCCAAAAGAACAGCCGGCAAGTTCCTTCTCGCCATGTTTAAATCCAGTTTCACGACCGACCGAAGCGTGTACTACTGCTCATCGGACGTGATCATCCGAGGCCGGCTGGAGATCCCCGACTTCCTCCTCGCGGACGTTTCCCCCTCCGTAAAAATCGATTGTTGTCCTGTCGCTAGGGGAAGTTCTCCCATCAAGGGATTGGAATGGCGGCAACTGCCTAGGATCGCAGCGGCGGGGGGCCACCCGCCATCTTTTCACTCCAGCTCTGATCAGATCTTGGCCCTCAACTGCTCCAAAAGTGTGTATGAGTCCGAGTTCCTGCTCAAAATCCCACTTGCGCAGGCAAAATCACTTGTCGGACAAGCAGGCGTTACTTTGAGGGCTGAGCTGTGTGGAAAGGGGGGGGTGTTGAGCATGCAGCCGGAAACCAGGCTGATCAAATTCGCAGGATACATCATAAGAGGGGCTTTGATGAGCCAGGAGGCGGAGAATGTTATCGCCCTGCCTGATGACCAGGATGCACTGGGTCAGGTAGGTCAAAATGGTGGTTGCTGTGGTGTGTTTAAATGGAATCTAACACTTCAGTGGGTTTGGGATTTCGTTCGTTTCGATTATATAGCACGAATTGCACGCGCAGGAGCTGCTGGAGACGCTGCGGTCCTTGGATGATGTGGGGGGGGGTCGACCACAGGGTGAACGACCCCAACAACATTAACATGGGCATGTCCGCCACATTCGCCTGCGTGGTCGACAGCGCCAAGGGGTTTCCCAAGTATAAAGACTCTATACAGATTGACGAGCAGATCAAAGTGAGGAGTTTGGGGGGTGCGAAGCGAGCTGGTGTTTGAAACTCGCTCGAGCTGCACATCCGAGGAGCGAGAGCGGGGCAAATCCTTGTCGCTCGAGCTTCACATCCTCGTCGCTCTCGCTCCTCGTATTATGAACATTTAAACTAACTCGTCGCTTCGCTCCTCGCTCGGGCGTCTTCCTCGGCTCGCTTCGCTCGCCGCTGCTTCGCAGCTGCTGACCGAGGACTTCGAGGAAGTACATTGGGGTGGCAATCTTGACGACTCGGACATGGTCGCGATGACGTGGGACACGAAGAGGAGTTTGAAAGTGAACGGGGATCTCTTTGGGGTTCGCATTCGCTTCTTGCCAAGGCTTCTCAGAATGCTAGTCCGAGGTGAGACAATAGATTGTTATTTATTCGGAGAGTAAAATTCGATGAAATTTAACACGTGCGCCACAGACACCAACTTTAGGGTGATGATCAGCCCCAAGGAGACCAGCAAGAGTCGCAATAATCCCATCGCACCCTACATTTCCGACGTCATCGTAATCCCCGCCACTGAGCTCAAGGTACGAAGGGACGAAGCCGTGAGGAGCGAACGACGACAGTGAGAAGCGAAGCGACGAGCTGCGAATGCTACAATTGCGGTCGTAATGAGTCTCCATGAGGAGTGAAGCGACAAGTTTCGCCATCTCCACCACTAGCACGGCGAGGGTAGCGAGGAGCGAAGCGACGAGTTTTCCGCTACCTTTACCTCTCTGCTGCTCGCTCGAGCATTTCTAGGAGAGAATAAGAACTACATCGTCGCTTCGCACCTCACGGGCTTTGCTCCACTTCTCGTTTTCGCTATCTCCACTACTTACACGCTCCCTCCTACGACACCTTGGTCGCGCTCGCTTCACTCCTCCGCTCCTCGCTACGCTCGTCGCAGCTGTTGGTCAAGCCGGACAAGCCCCAGACACTTTCTTGCGTAAAATGCAATACGGACAAGCCTCCTGACGACTTCTACCCTCATCGGAAATGGCGCAAGGACTGCATAAGCGGGAAGAAGAGGAACAATGTTACAGATAGTAAGAAGGCGAAAGTATCTAACCTGTTGTTACGGGGTAGGAAAGATCTTTGGACAGCGGAGGAGGATGAAGCTCTTCTTGAAGGCATTAACAAGTATAACTTCGACTGGGACCGCATCAAGGCCGAGGCTGGGGATCGCTTCGGTGACCGGACGGCGAAGGCACTCAATGACCATTTCCGTAAATACTACCCTGACAAGTTCGAAGAGTTGAGGACAGCGACTCCTAAAGGAGCGAACCGTCAAGCGAAGGAAAAGGGAAAAGGGGTTATGAAGAAGGTTAAAGAAGTTGCTGCTGGGGGCGCGACAACGAGTAGTCGTACTTTGGCGAAGGCGATGACGACGACGACGAGTAGTAGCAGTTTGGAGATTTTGGCGACGACGAGCAGTACAGGTGAGAAATTGCGAGGAGCGAAGCGACGAGCTGGGAATTGGAGGATTACGGGAGTAACAATGAGGTAGAGCGACGTAGCTTTAGCCTAAATGCTCAAGCACTTTCGTCGCTACACAATTCTAACTCGGCTCGCTTCGCTCGCCGCTCCTCGCTACGCCTGTTGCAGTAAAATTCGGAAAGCTCCTCGCGGAAACCTTGAACAAGGAGCCGAAACTCTCGCTGCCCGTGGCTGGTACCTCAGCGACAACTCTTTCTTTCTCTGAAGAACGCGAAGAGGAAGAGGATACTGTTATCGACGTCAACATCGAGGAGTTCGGGTCGTTTGAGGCGTTTGGGTCGGAGTTCTCTAGGTGAAGCGCAGCGAGGAGCGAAGCTACGAGCTAGGAATACGACAATTACGGCCGTAATCGTACCAACTGCACTAGTAGCTTCAGTCTTAGCGTCGATGTTACTGTCATCGTTACTTAATTCTAACTCGTTATCGCCAATCCTCGCTTCACTCGTCGCAGGTTGTGCCCGGAGATCGACTTAGAGTGCTACGAGGATCTCTCAGAAGATTTGCTCGACGTTGATGCTGGAGCTGCGGGTATGGAGGCGGAGCTTGTTGTTACGAAGCCGAAGCTCCCGCCCTCGAAGGAGGAGCTCTCACCTCTGTTAGGGTTAGGGTTGGTGGCGGAGGTAAGAAGTCGGAGGAGCGAAGCGACGAGCTGGGAATACGATAATTACGCGAGTAACGATATTAGAAGCAAGTTACACTAGCGAGGAGCAGCGAGGAGCAAAGCGACGAGGATTTGCACTTGCTTTCGTTCAACTCGTCGCTTCGCTCCTCGCTGGAAATGCGTTAATCGACTCGCTTCGCTCGCCGCTCGTAATGTTATTTGAAGCATGATATACTAACTCATCGCTTTGCTCCTCGCCTCGGACTTCGTCCTCGGCTCGCTTCGCTCGCCGCAGATCTTGCCTCCTCAGCTGCAGCTCTTCGAGGAAAAATTCGTCGAAGTCAAACACAGATCCATGCCTTGTAACTCCTGCAAAATATGCCTGAAAGAAGACTGCGGAGAGTGCAGGTGCTGCAAGGATAAGAAAAAATTCGGAGGCCCCGGGTTCTTCAAGAAACAATGCCAAGCGCGGGTTTGCCAAAACAAGCGTACTGTTACCGTGGGCGACTTTCAGCGCGAGAAGAAGGGGCAACCTGATTACACGAATAGACCCACCTCGTGGAGCGAGAAGGAGGACGAGGCCTTGAATAGGGGACAGAGGAAACACGGCAACGACTGGAAGAAGATCCTGGAGAGAGAGAAGGTGAGACGCAGCGAGGAGCGAAGCGACGAGCTGGGAACGCGTTAATTCCATTCGTTATGAGGCTCCACAAGAAGCGAAGCGACGAGTTAAGTAGAGAACGCGTTTTCAATGAACACGAGAACGCGTTCTCTATGAACTTGTCGCTTCGCTCCTCGTAAATTAGAGAACGCGTTATCTATGAACTCGTCGCTTCGCTCCTCGCCAGGAACGCGCTAATTCCGTTCGGTATTCGACTGCGCTAGTAGCTCCAGTCTAAATATAGACGCCAGTATCACCGCTACGCAGTTCTAACTCGACGCCGCCATTCTTAATGCGATTCGCTTCGCTCGTCGCAGGAACATCTTGGAGATCGCACGATCAAAGCGCTTCAGCAAAGGGACACCAGACTCAGGGCGAAGGCGAAAAAGGAGCCCGTGTCACCCGCCAAGAATAGTCAATCGTGGGTTTTGCCCGCGTCTGAGCTCGTTCAGAGCCCAAAGGTCGACTTTCGCTCCAGCCTCGACACCTTCCAGCAATTACTCGTTGCGGGGCGAACCAGCCCCTGTTTTCAAACCTCGAAAACTGTCGAGAAGGGTTACGGGGGTAGCGACGGTTGTAACTACAGCAGCAGTCGCAACGACTCCGAAAGTATCAGCGTTGGGGGGCGTAAGCGGCAACGGGACGTCGGGGGGGATTACGAGTCCGAAGGAAAGTTCAACAGAATGCCTCAAGTCCGCCGCATCACGTACCCAGACAACAGGGATCTGTGTACGCCGGAGGAGATCTTCCAGAATTTTGCCGGGTACGGGGCGGTCTGGAGCGGAGGGGGGAGGACGGAGGGAGGGAGAGGGAGGGTTATGCCCCGTATTCAATCGCCAGGTTAGGGCGATAGGATGCTAGGGCGAAATTCACGCACACTACACACACGTAACAAAACTACATGTTACATGTTACAATTAAATATCACACGAAATCACAATCACATAAATGCACACGAAGATGGAACACACATGAAGAGGGAAGGGACGGGGGGGGGGCAGAAACACAAGAGACACGCACAAGGAAACGACTAAAATACAACCAACGTTTTCAACACACTGAGACGCAATATCCTGAGGCAGCGTATAGCATTTAGCGAGGTAGCTCTATACAGCTCAAAGGTGAAGTAGAATGATAAATCCGAACTCTGTTAGGGTCACTATGCAAGACCACAGGGCGAACGTAATAAAGTAACGAGGATTTAATTTGTTCAACAAAACGTTCCCTGTTTTTTACTCTCAATCTACTTAGTAGCGTCAATCTGCATTTCATTATCCCAGCTTCCGCCGAAGGGGGCGGCGTTGGGGTCGGCGTCGAGGGCGCGCTTTTTCCAGGCGGGGACTTCTTCTTCTTTTTCTTTGTGACCGTGCCCGTGCCCGTGCTCATGGTCGTGGTCGTGGGCGTCCTTCTCTTTGTGGGCGTGGCCGTGCTGTGTGGGGGAGGGGGGGGGGGGTCGAAGGCGGCGGTTAGAGCTTCTGATTTCTCATTCTGCTCCTCACTCGTCTCTTCGTCGTAGCTTCTCTCGCTCCTCTCTCACCTCATGCCCATGATCATGACTCTCGTGTTTGCAATCCTCTCCATGTTCATGCCCGTGATCTTGTCCCTCTTTCTTTCCGTGATCGTGACCGTGATCGTGAGAATCGTGTTTGCAGTCTTCACCGTGTTTGTGTCCATGGCCGTGGTCGTGGGCGTCTTTCTTTCCGTGATCGTGACCGTGATCGTGAGAATCGTGTTTGCAGTCTTCACCGTGTTCATGTCCGTGGTCGTGGGCGTCCTTCTTTCCGTGATCGTGTCCCGCGTGGTCGTGGTTGGCCGTGCAAACCTCGTGGCCGTGCATGTGGGCGTGGCCGTCTCCGGCGGCCGGGGCTTCGAGGTCTTTGATCATGTCACGGAGGCCGGCGATGTAGGATCGGACAACGACGCTTTGGTCCATAGGGAGGGAGGAGAGGACCTCTTTCACGGAGGCGGGGATAGCGGGGGCAGGCATTGTGGGGTAGGGGGTGCTTTAGGGTCTGTGGAGGGAGTAGGGAGGGTGAGATTGAGGTGTAAAAACGAGCGGGCTGCGTCGCTTCTGCACTTCGCGTCTTTTTGTTCTCCATTGCTTGCTCGTCGGGTTGGGGGGCCGGTATTGAGATCAGTGGGAGATGTTGATTGTATTGTGCGCATGATCCGGATTGCTGTCGCTTCGACGTAGAACAACGACCAGAAGCCTCACCGGAAAAATTCCCAGACAGATGAAATCCAGCAAAATTTCGATCCAATGGAGCAGCCCGCAGCACCACCAATCGACACCAGCACCTTGAGAGGTGCGTGTATCATCTATTTACCCCAAAATTGGGCGAAATAAGTGCGCCACAGTCATCGAATTCGGAGTTCTAACCTCGAGCCGATTCCAAGCTCCAACTTTTGAAGCGTCCATCCCCAATCTCTCCTCACCGTCTGACCCTTTCCCTTCCCAATTTTTTTCTTCACTACTGCACAGATATAACATCTCTCGTTGCGAAAGGTGACTGTTACTGTTTAAATGAGAAGAGCAGGCAAGTCAATCAAAAATTCATCGAGAAATCCGCTCCTCAGCTCCTCTATCGTGACTCTCCTCTTCGGGCTCACGTAATCGTCCCTATTAAAAAACACGTTTTTCTGATCTAACTCCTCAAACTACCCAAATTCCTACAGCAACACCCACGAAAATCTCTTTCAAGGCGATGACCGCCTCGGCCTCGTCTCCGACGCCGACGAGGTACGAATGTTGCTCAAAGCGAAGCGACGACGCTGTGAATACGATACCAGCGCTTACGTACTTGATGCAGCAGTAGCTTTGGTTTAAACGCACATTCTTCTTTCTTCGCTACATAATTCTAACTCGTCGTTTCTACGCTCCTTCTCAGCAATTAATGATCCACGTAGTCTTTAATGAAACCGTGAAAGTCCACGGTCTAAAATTCTTCGGCTTCAACACCGGAGCCTTCGACGTCTCCACGGCGCCTAGGCTGGTCAAGGTTTTTGTTAATAGGGATTCGATGGGGTTCTCGGATTGCGAGGATGTCGAGCCGACGGAGGAGGTGAGATGAGGGAATGAGATGAGCCGAGGGCACGTTCTTCAAGTTACTACTACTCTAACCTCGTCGCGTTCGCTCCTCCTCGTCGCTACCCCTCAGTTCGAATTCACCGAATCCGAAATCTCCAACCCCGGCGGAATCGAGAAAACCGTCCGCTACGTAAAATTCCAACGAGTTTCCTCCCTCTCAATTTTCGTCGAGGAGAACTTCGGCGGTGATATATCTGCTTTAGGGGGATTGAAGATTCATGGGGTTCCGGTGCAGGGGACGAATATGAGTGAGTTGAAGAAGTGCTGAGGTAGTTAGATCGGTGTTGAGGGGGAAGGGGTTTTAATTTTTAGGTGAGAGTTACTATGAAGGGTTAGTTAAGATTTATGTTGACTTTCTAAACATCATGCTAACTCATCGAGACGTTCGCTCGTTCGCTCACCCTCCCTCTCACAGACTTGTTCGTACGAACGATTTTCGAAATCGAACGATGAATGACGCGTTGCTTTATAACAAGTGTCGCCGAAAAAGACAACAAGTGAAAAATAATCCACAACCTTTCCTCCACATAACATTGGTTTAATTACTAGTAGGGCTGTAAAATAAAAAGGACAACTTTTGTTGAACAAAAAGTCGGGAGCTTTCCTTTTTGTTGCTTTTTTTTTGAGGATTATACAGCGTTATCAAAAAGTATCATCAAAAAGTAGATTGCTCCGTTAAAAAGAACTTTCAAATAAAAACAAATTTAAATTAAATTTACATCCTCCCCACCCACCTAAAGCATATCAACAGCATGATTTGCCTCCCTACTCTTCAACTCCCTCTTCAACATCGCCGTCTCCTCATCATCTTCCTCCTGTTCAAGTACACTCCCGTTTCTCATTTGTTTCGTCCCCTCAGGATTATCCATTAAAGCATCTGTTTGACCTTGAAATATCATGGCGTAGGTATTTTGGAGTTCGAGAATTGCGGAGTCGTAGGTTTTTCGCTCGTTGTACATGTCTTCGACGTGGGCATGGATTTTTATTAGACTGAGGAAGAGCAGAGCAAGGAGCATTAACAATTGATTATAACGAGTTAGAAATGAGTAGCAACGAAAGCAGCTCAAGAATTTAGTCTAAGGCTACTGCGCTACGCCAGATTACTCGCTTAAATAACGGGGTCGTGGCTCGTCTGCGTTCGCTCCGAGACTGCGCCTTACCGGTCGATGAGGAGGGGGAGAGTGTCTTCTATTTCAGTTTTTTCGGATTGAAAGGCGCTGATGGAGGAGCAGAGGAGCTCTTTGGAGGCTTTTAGGTCGGTGAGTCCTGGGGGGGAGGGGGAGGGTTAGGAATGG